>CATKHJ010804782.1:0-23574 GCA_949750685.1 Vernicia montana | reverse complement strand
AAAAAAAAAAAAAAAAAAAGGAAAACTAATCAGGTTACCATGATAATTCGTTTAATATAGTGATTGTATTTATAAACGACTCTTATCCTCATAAACTTTCTTAAATATCATTAATTTGTTTTCTTTTTCTCCTTTCATTCTTTTTATTAATTTTTATTTTGCTCTTTCTATCACTAATATTTTCTTTTATCTTTTTAATGGTTTACTTATTTTTAGTTTGGTACTACTAAATTTGGATATTTATTTATCATGTTGGAATTTTTTCTTTTTCTTTTTTAATTGTTTTGTAATGTCAAGTTTTTTTTAAAAAAAAAAAATCAAATTGAGGTTATTACTTGCTATTTCATATTTTTATAAGAAAATATATTGGAGTTTCATGGAATTTATCTTTTAGAATTTTTTTTATGAATTCAAATTTATATCTACCAAAATTATTAAAATTACTAATTTTTTCAAAACATCATTATTATTTAGTGTTTAGAGATAATCAATTATTAACTTATAAGTATCATTATTATGATATTGTTGATAATGTAGTTTTGAAAATTCTTTTTGTATTTTTTAAGAACTTTTAATAAAAAATTTTGAAACAATGAAAATAGCTAGGTAATTATTATGTTCAAAAACCAAATTATAATTAATTAATATATTAATACTCATAAGTAAAAACAACTAAAAGTTTTATATATATATATATATATAATTTAAATTAAATTAAATTTTAAAATTATGATTAAGGATTAGTTTTCTCCAGCCAATGGTATTCTAACATGTGGCAAGAAGTAGTGTATTGGGGTGTACTAGATTTTTTTTTTTTTTTTTTAAAATAATGGAAGGAGATATATCCTTTTCAGGACAGAGAGAAAATCTAGAGGAGCAGAAGAGGACAAGTTGACACAAGTTGGTTTGAAACTGTGGAATGTGGATAAAGTGGAAAAGGGGATTTTTTTTATTTAAATAAAATACCAAAATTAGGTGTGCCAATTAAGAAGGTAACTTTGTGCAAAAAAAAAAAAAAAAAAAGAAGGGAACTACTAATTAATGAAATAGTCTAATTACTTAGGTGCACCTCCACCTCCAACTTCAAATCCTTTTTCAACACATAAATAAATTTGAAATTTATGCACTTTGACTGGGGAAAAGAAGAGGGAGAGGGTGTGCAAAAATGAAATTTTTATTTTTTTTAATAAATTTTGATTTAAATATAATCAATTTTACAAAATTAAAAATATAGAATTATAAAAAAAAAAAAAAAAAAAGGATCAACTGAAATGAATATAATTTTATAAATGAATTTCGTAATTCTTTTGCAAAAAAAAAAAAAAAGAATTACGTAAATTTTATTGAATTAATTTATTTTTAATAATCTCTTTATTTAAATTAATTAAAAAAAATAGGTATATCTATTTCCACAAGCAATATGAAAGGTGACGTGCACCTCCAAAGTTGAAAACTTGAAATCCTTGCTTATGCTTCCCCCTTCCCAACACACTTCACACACACACATACTGCGCGCGCGCACACACACGCAAGCGCAAGCGCGCGCGCACACACAAAGAGAATAATGGAATTTAAACATGAGGAATTTTGAAACAATTTAAGAGCTTGTTTCTCATAAATTAAAAATAAATTATATAATTCACAAAAAAAAAAATTATATAAAAATTATATACAATTCACATATGTCATATTAGTTATGTAGAGCTTTAAATCTTTTTTTTAGGGAAGTAGAATTTTAAATCTTTAAATTTATAATTATTTAATAAATTATAACAAATTAGAATTTAAAAATGAATTACAAATTAATAAAGGTAAAAATTAGTAAAGTTATAAGTTTAAAATAATTAACAAGAGTAAATAAAGTTTTAAATTTAAAATGAATTTTATATTTATTATATAAGATTTTGAATATGAAAATTTATTTATAAATATAATGTTTTATTAAATAAATGCAATATAAGGATGCATTTGAATAAATATATATTTGAAATTAATGTAAATTTTAATTTTAATTTAAATCTCAAGTAAAAAAAATATAAATAAATACCATTTATTTCAAGCTCTCATTTATTCAAAGAGCCCCAACAATATCTTTATTTTATTTACAAATAAATTTTATAAGATCATATGAATTTAAGTGTTTTCTGTTTTCTCATATCTTGATTAGAGCAAAAATCTAGATTCCAGAAACCAGTTTTAATCAAAATTTTGATTTTCATCTCCAAATAATTTAATTTTAACGTAAATAAAAATAAAAATAAAAACAAAAATTCTTTAATTTTCTTTTTTTGGTGCATTGGAATTCTTAAGCAGTCTTCAATTTTCTGTCCCTATGAAATATTTAAAATAAAAAACAATAATTCAAGGAGGCTTTTACAGTTTTTTTTTTTTTTTTTAATCATTGAACAATAATTTATTACAAGTTAATATCACCTAATTTACTGAATTGAATAAAACCCTCTTTTTAAGACTTTGCATAATCATTCTTAAATTGAATATCATGGGTTTTTTCTAATTGCTATAAAATTATGATTCAGTGACCCAATTACAACTAAAATCCCATAGACTACATTGAAATTAATACAAAGTTGATTATGATAATTACCAGAGACCAACAATAGCAAATTGACAGAATAGCCAGAAAATTAATAAAAAAAAAAAAAACTGAAAAGAAAAATTTTTTCTATAGACAATTTTCCTTGCATGCAAGAAAACCATAAAAAAAAAAGTTGCTAATGTCAATATTTTCTGCAAAGTAAACAAGATATTAGGAAAAACAAATTCTGCAAAATGTGAATAATTCCCAAGTCCAAATCCAACAGTAAGACTAGAAAATGTCCATCAAATAAAACTGCAAAAAAGTGAAAAACTAGAATAAAACAAAACTGAGAAGTCAATGACCACACAACGTTTGTCAACCAACAGCACAATGCCCAAATTTCAACTATGAAGAAAACAACATTCTCTCACCAAATTGTATTTGACCAGCACACCAATTCTCATAATAAACTACAACCTCTTTCTTCAAAAAGGGGCAGATCTTTGTCATTCAATAAAAAAAAAATGAAAGAAAAAGAAGAGAGGAGCAGAACTCACCTACTCCTGATATAAGAAAATATAAGCAACTAGTAAATATTTTGTTCTTTTCGGTATCATTACTGAATTGCCTAATATACCCACTAAAATTATAGAAATGCTCCGGCAAAGCATGTCATATACGGCACAGTTAGAACAGAAGAATGGTTCAATTTTGTGTCGACCAAATGAGATTTTCACTGGCTCAACCGTTTCTTAAGTTCATCGACAAATGTACTTCTAGGTACCTCTTCTTCAACCGTGGTCGCAAGGTTCTTTAATCTTACAATCCCTTTCTCTAGCTCCTTATCACCTACAAGTACCATCCATGGAATTCTAGACTCTTTGGCACGATCAATGTGCTTACTAAATCTTGTACTCACAATGTACTCTGCTTTCAACTTGGCATTCCACAGCTCACTAGCAAGCTCTGCAGCTAAAGAGAGTTTACTTTTATCCCCAAGTATGCTCAGCAGAACTTGGGTTTCAGTAGGTCGGGTTGTCTGTAAACACCCAAAAGAATAAGAGCTTTTGTCAGTTCTGATAGTCTCACAAGAATGGTGTAAATTTCTGAACATGATTCTTAGACAAAAACCAAGGATTCAATAACTTTTTGCCTATGGAAAATCTTAAACATGAATCATATTGGTTCAGTATCTGTCAATAAAAATTTACTTCATAAAGAGTGAACCTAATCCTAGTTCCAATTATATTAAAAATAGTGTTCTGTTTTGGATGGAACCAAGAAATTCAGATGCAATTTCACTCTTAAACATCTGAAATAAAAAACAGAACACCTTTTCAACCATTTGGCATTAACAAAGAAACAGGAACTCTAGAAAACAAGTATAAAAATGAAATCAACAGCTAATTATTCTTCATAATATAAAGAATATAGATGCAGCTTAAGAGTTAGCGAACTGAATTGAGATTAAAAAAAAAAAAAAATGGAGTAAGAAAAAGGATCTTCATAACAAGGATCTTGTTAGTAAAATTAAGTCCACATCCTTATTATTATTATCTAAATGATCCTATGCAATGGGAACTTGTGTAAGTAAAGGGGACGTTTCTGCTAACCTGCCACAATATTACATAGGTATTTTTTATGTAATTACAGCAGCAAATTTTCTACTAAAAAAATAGATCTAGCTTTAAATGGATTGGAGTTTAAGATGTGGCTTTTAATGCATTAAATACTACCTAACAGAGGTGTTGTTAAATGAGAGGAATGAGTGTAACTTTGGAATAGGGTTGCACAAATAAGGTTTAACCAACTTAAATAGGGTTGGTTAAACCTTATTTTTATGTAATTACAGCAGCAAATTTTCTTCTAAAAAATAGATCTAGCTTTAAATGGATTGGAGTTTAAGATGTGGCTTTTAATGCATTAAATCCTACCTAACAGAGGTGTCGTTAAATGAGAGGAATGAGTGTAACTTTGGAATAGGGTTGCACAAATAAGGTTTAACCAACTTAAATAGGGTTGTGCAGATAAGGTTAACCAAACCAGTTGGTTCCATTATAATTTTAGTTTTCAGCTTCTTATTTTTTTTCATATTTACAATTAAGTTGCAGATTGTACTTCAGTAAACTGATCTATTAAAATTTTCAAAAACAACATATTAAAAATTTTCAAATCTTAATGTTTGCACAAATTGAGTACCTCAATTTTTTTTAACAATTAATGGGTTCACTTAACCATGGTTATCACTAATTTTGAATGCTGAAGATTGTAATTGTCTGCAAGTGTAAAGCAATTCGTGGCTCGTACAATAGTCAGTAATATTTCAACTCATATGACTATCACCAAAATGAATGACTAAAACCTTAGAATGTAGGAATATTGCATATTTATGAAAGGGTTATTAAGCAGCAGATTGCTAGATTAGATCATTTTATTCAGCGTACTAGAATATGGGATTTTCATTTTCTTTAACATTTACTTAGTATTGTATTAAATAATTTTATCAGAATGCAAACCTAAAGGCAGTGCAATTATTAATTTTATTTAAAAATTTAAAAAATAAAAGGGAAAAGAAAAAGCTTACATCATGAGGGGATTGTTTTCCTATTCACTAACAAGAGTTCAGAACAATTGTGCTCCAAGTGAAGAATTCTTCATCTAATAGCAGAATATTATCTAACATTTAGATAAATATAAAAATAGCATGAAATGTCATTATCACCTGGTTTCGGTCCTTTAGAACCTGCTCCATTATAGTAAATACTCGCTCAATTCCAAGACTGACACCAACAGCTGGAACCTGCTTTGTACCAAACATTCCTATAAGATTATCGTATCGTCCTCCAGCAGCAATTGAACCAACCTGAGTTATCAAAAAGTTAATCATATAATCCTACGGAAAAAATAACACGAGTAAGGCTTGCATTATCACATTGCTGACTCGGGAGGGAGGGCTAACACGAGTAAGGCTTGCATTATCACAGGGAGGGAGGGAGTGAATAATAAGATTAATCAGTCATAGTTCAGAGTTAGGGAGGTAATCAAGATGATTTCCTGCATCCAATTTGCACGCTAAATCCAGCATTCTCCATCAATTAAGCAAGGCTGAAAACCAGCATTCTGATTAGGAAAAGCTGACAATAAAAGAATTTACCCTTTTAAAATGGTTAATGCGGCCAGTAGTCTAAGCAGTCGAGTGCCAGCCTTTTATTAGTGCAGGATTTTAGGAATTCAAATCACCACATCCCTCTTCCTCTCCCCCGAGTAGAATCAAAATTTCATATCAAATCAGAGGCTTTTCTTGTAGCAACACATTATAATATGGAAAAATAAATTGTAACTCAACAAAATATGTTAAAAAGAGAAGTGGTGTGGTGGAACCTAATAAGAATTCAGCTAGGTCTTGCCTTCCTTCTTCCACAAAATATGCTAACCCCAATACTCCAAAATCCAATTAATAAATGTCTCTTGACCTCCATCCTTCTAGAGGTACACACAAGCTTGCAAGGTTCCACGCATCAAATACAGCATACTTTTTAGAAGGCATAGAACTTTTAACATTTCTAGCACAACATACAGATGCTGGAGACCTGTGAAGAACTGGAGGGAAAGAGTTTATATAGGTATATCAGGGAAGTGAGTCAAACTAGACCATGGTAATAGCGCATTATTAACAGGTTTGAGAGCAAAAGAAAAGGAACAAATTCAAGAAAACTAAGATGATGGGAGATACAAACATGCTTAGCAACGGGGTCATAGCATCTAAATCCTTTCTGAACATCACCATATCCCAAATAATGCATCGTACTGATTTATCGTATTGGTCAGTTTGTTCCATTCATATGGTGGCAAGAGGACAAAACAAACACATCCAAATATGCGCAAGGAAGAGTAACTCTCCTTACAGACCCTCGGACGACCTTTCGGCTAATACCTCAAGTACCAGTAGAATGGACAGAAGAAAAAGGGGAAGGAGGATAGTTGATCGAGAAAGCAGGCCTGAAAACAAACTATACGGCTGCTAAAGGCCTAGTTATAGCGATTTTTCAACATCTTTCATGGTTACTATCATCAAATGTTATCTCAAGATTATCAGTAGTAACATCAGTCATAGTTAAAATCTCACTATATAAAGTAAGATCTCAATATATCATTTTTCTAGCTTCCCTCCGTTCATCCTCCTCCCCGAGAAGGACTTGTGATTGCTTTGCGTCAATCTTTACCAGTATACCATTCTGAGTGGGTGTGAAAAAGAGAAGAAATGAGATAAGGTTCTATTCAAGAATAAGGTTCTCATCAAGAACCCAGATGCAGAAAGTACAAGAAGGAAAGTACAAACCCTAATCACAGGTAACTTTAAAACTTGCTATCTTTAAGCAATTTTTAAACCATACTTGACATACAATCTGGTTTTCTTGGAATTATACTGCTACACACACAAACCATAGTTATTAAAGGCACAAGGTGCATTAAGGCACAAAGAGGTCCTCAAGCCTATGTGCAAGGCACAAAGGCGCAGGCGCGCGCCTGAGAGAGGCAAGGCGCAAAAAGAAGGAAAATGAAAGAAAATTCAGAATAAATTATAAATATGTACAACAAATTCAAGTAATTAAATCTACTTAACCAAATTAACACTTAATAATCATAACAAATTTATGGTATTAACTCTATTTAACCAAATTAACACTCACTACAAATAACAAACTCAAGAAATCAATTCTATTGAACTAAATTAACACTTAATATTTATAATTATAACACATCCAAGAAATCAACTCCTTTCAAAAAGACAGTGACAAAAGTTAACTCTCAAAGCATCATTGTTAAGAATCTAAACAAGAAAAGAAAAACACAATATGCATATTCAAGATGCAGACTTGAGAAAAACAAATAGTTAAGTGGGGAGAAAAGGGGGGAAAAAAAGTAGAAATGCAAACACCAAGGCCTTACAAAATGAGTTGTCTTTTTTAATATTATGTTATTACTGCTTAAGTTAAAAAGAGGAACACTAAAGGGGGGAAAAAAAGAGAAACAGACGGAAAAAAAAAAAAAAAAGAAGGTAAGTAGACAGAAACAAAGAAGCACCAAAACAAGACTGAAGGAGAGAGACCCAAGTTGCCTGGATGCCGGAAATGGAAAGAACAGCACCGGGCGACTCCAATGGTGATGGTCCAGCCAGATTCCGGCAACTTTTCCGGTGACAGAGGTGGCTCTCCAGTGACTTGTCCAGTGCGTGGTCGCCAGATTCTGATAGATCAGCAAAATTTCGAGTCTGGTGGTGATGGCTGTTTGGGGTGGGTGTCCTCACTGGAGGTGGAAGTGTAGAAGGCGCGCCTTTTCTGGGCCTTGAGCCTTAAACAAGGCGCGCACCTGAGTGAGGTCACCCGCCTCTCTCATGCAGAGGCGCTAGGGCCATCGCCTGAGGCGCGACTTTAATAACTATGACACACACACACACATACTTTTCCCATCAAAAGTTCTATATGAACTACAAGTTCTGATTTTGAGTGATTTAATTTATATCCAATAAAAATGCTAACAGAGTATAATTTATGCCGAAATCTTCATTATGCACTATATAGAAAAATAATGTGTCAAAGCAAATTAACCAAGAAATATGCAGAGAAATAAATGAAATTCTACCTGTGTAGTCCCTTTAAAAACAGCTTCAAATATGACTCCAGTATAATAATCAAGCCCTCTAGCAAGACTCAAGTCAAAAACCACTTTGTCAACACACTTTGACCTCTCTAGAGCCCTGAATAAAATATCCAAGTCATCCAATGCACGTTTAGAAGAAGCATTGCCCAAAAACTGACTGCCCTCCTGTTTAAGCTTTGATAATAATTCCGTAGGTTGTCCTCTTTCCTTCACGAAAGTGCCAATTCTGTCTGCTGTCTCAACACTTAATCCCTTCTCTTCAACCTGCAGACATTTAAAAATCATTTTATTGGAAAAAAAAAATTGAGTAATCTTCAGCTGAGATACATGAAAATGGTAATTCACTAAAAGACAAGCAAAAAAACAACCATCATTCATCAAAATTAACATAATAAAGCATGAAAAGAACCTAGGAAAATAAAAGAATGACAAAGAAGCAGGATAAGGAGGCAAAAACTAAAGCACTTGCATAAAAATGAAGGAATAAACAATAAAAACACAAAACCATTATAAACGCACAATAAAATAAGGAAACACTTAATTTGTGCAAATGTGAAAACATATTAATACATATCTCATGCAGACAGAATATGAATTTTATTAAGTATTTCTATTCCATTATAAGTTATAAATTACTTAAGAGTTTCATCATTTTTATTATTTAAGGTCTTCTTGCAGACAAAAAGGCCCTATATAATCAAAATAGTAAGTTAATTGATATAGTCACATCATTCCTTTCCCTTGTCAGCATCAATATCATGGCAACTGAAGCTCCTACTACCACAAGACAAACATAACAAAAACATGAAAATCCATAATTTTCAAAGAACAGTTCACATGAATTCTATTATTGCAGCCAGGATTCACATTCAGGCAACACCGTGGTTCATACCAGGCAGTACAAAGACCACAGCTCCAGATAAAAAAATTGAAGATATCTCAGTAAAAATACTGTTTGAAAAAATTCCACAAAATACTTTAAATAAAAACTATATGACAAGGATCATTTTTTTAGATTTGTTTAATAACTTATGAAAACAAATAACCAGTCATCAAAATAAAACTGAAAATAGTTCAATGTCCTGTATTGAAAATTGAAAGTTCTAGTGGCACAATAACAAGGGACCAGCAATGTAGAGGCTTATTATATGATATATACATCTAAATCATCAATGACGGATAGATCTTCCCAGCACATGATTCATCCCTAAGAATATTCAAGGTACATAACATCACTTCTAATATATTTAATATTTGATTACAGTTGTTAGCAACTACTGATCTCACATTTAAGTAGCTTGTTTTGACTGAATTAAGTTGATATGGGAAGGGGGAAAGCCACAGAATAGAAATTAAATCAAGGAATTCCAAAATTCCAGTAAAATACATAGTGCAATGCACTCGAATTTAAATTAAAGTCAGCTGAAATTGGTATAATTTTTGAACCACATATATTGCCTAATCAGGCATGTTTTTGCCATTAAGCAAGTAGAAAAGATATCATATTGAAGGATACTCTTCAGTTAACTCGACAAAATCCTTAAAATACAAATCCATATCGGATGTGTATTATTATATGCTCTTACCATTTCTTTTTTTACTTGCTCAAATGATTGCTTGTCTAGTTTGTCAATACTTGAACAAATAGTGCGGAACTTTTCAGGTGGCACTCCACAAATTTCTAGCATACCATCCAACAACTTCCGATGATTCAATTTAATCTGTCACATGCAAGAAAAAAAAACAGTTGACTGAGCACTTCAAATATTTTGATGGTTCAAATTTATTTCCCTCAAAGCTATCAAAAAATGAAATGAACCAATGGGGATAACATTTTTAAATGAGTTTCGAACCAGAATAGGCAAAGGAAATAGCAGAATGAGTTTATACGCAGTTTAACGCTACCACAAATAGGCTTAGATTCTAACGGTATCACATTAGCCAGAACACTGTGTAGTAATGAGGGAACAGACAACAAAATTTATCAATACATTTTCTACTTGTTCAAGTAACATATACTTTAAATCTTTGATCCAGAATTCTAATTTCATTTTTTTTTCCTTTTTAGGAATCCATAACATTCATGATTTTAAAGTGTTACCATATCCTCCAATCTCTAGCTCAGAAATCATTTGTAATAACAGTTAACATATGCATTTGAAAGGATCAGCTTTACCAAATACCATAAGAAACTCACTCTCTTGAATTCATATATTGCTAATAAAAATCAGGAAAAACAATTAGCAAGAATTACCTCATAATCTCCAATGTCGAGCTCATCAAGCAATTCTGTCAAAATCTTAACAATCTCGAAGTCTGGTCCCATTTCTTCATATTGGCCAGCAATATCAAAATCACATTGATAAAATTCACGGTATCTTCCCTTAGATGGGTTATCTCTTCTGTACACCTTAGCTATTTGATACCTTTTAAAGGATGTGATACCATTCATGGCCACATACCTCGCAAATGGAACAGTTAAGTCATACCGCAAAGAACAAAGCTCTCCACCCTGCAACATGTGGTGAAAAAAAATTAACACAAAAATATGACAACTATGAATAATTATCTACATTTTCATCATTAACACAAACAATTAAATAAACAGTAGTCCACAAAAAAAAAAATCAACAGCTGCGCCAATGCATAGAAAAGAAAAATAGAGATAAATAAATGGATACATACGTTAAAATAGAAAATGAACCAAACATGAAAAAGCCTAGTGTAAAAATGACATTTTTTATAGTCGAGACATTATGAATTCATGGAACATTTCAGTCAGCAACCAAAGAAACAAAGGCTAAATATAGTTGCCAGCCTCAAAAATGCCAAGCCTGAAGCATATGAGTGAACTTTTATGTTACCCTATCTGACTAGAATCACCCTTTCCATTACAAATGCATTGCAAAGGCTGAAACATGCATGTAAACATATCTAAACCTAATAATGATAACATTAAAATATTAAGAATGACAAAAAATAACAGCAAGATTAATAACTATACATGAGCTCACTTGAATCAACAAATAATAACCTATTTACCTGGTCAGCAAGATCATAAATCAATTTCGAGTCCTCCCCGTATTTCCCCATAAGAGTCTCTCTCAATTCAAATGCAGGAGTGTCCAAGGCTGTGGCACCATGCCTCTTGAAGACATCTGTTATTATCGAAAATGCTTTCTCTCTTACTGCCATTTGTTCTTTGGCAAAATCACGAGTCCCCTAATATTTACAATGATATTCACAATATAAGAATCCTAGATTCCATTCAAGTCAAATGAGAAATAATAACAGAACAATAACATAGAATAAAATATCTTTAAAAGCATCAATCTATACAAACCTTCAGAAACTAGTTAAAATAAAACAAGGAAAGCCAAGATGGGCAGAACTCGTTCCACAGCTACTATAATAATAATTTCCATCAACATAGCATATAATATATTAGTGCATTGAATTGTAATATTGAAAACATCCTTTGCAAAAGCTTACAAAAAATTACGTTCCTGCACTTCACATGCATGATTCACTCCCTTGTGTCCATTAGCCATAACTATCATAAGCAAACCATGAACACCCATCAAACTGCCTGCAATCTCCAGTTTACTATAAAAGATAATATTTTCAAGATGAAAAGTCGATGGCCTTGTGGCATACAAACTACCTTCACTATTCCAAGTCATTCAATCTCATTTCCGTTGAATGGCACTATTCACTATCTCTAAACTCGGCACTCTCTCTCTCTCTCTCTCCCTTTCTAAATATTGTTTTTAATCTGATCACCAAACCATGCTTGGTCAGAACATGCATCAACATTTAATGATTTACTTCAATTCAAAAGTTTTATACTTGTACTTTTCAATAACAGAAAAATGGTTAAAACCAAAAGCATGAAATTTCAAGCATAATTTGTTACCTTTGGAAGTTTGGGGAGTCTTCTACTTTCATTGCTTTCCACAATCTCTTTCACTTTCTGTTCCATTTCATCAAACTCTGGTTCTTTTGGATCGAAAAACAACAAAAGATCCGCAACCCATTTTTCCAATACCTGCAAACTATCACTGGAATCCTCTCCCTTACTCTGCAACCTATCCTTAATTAACTGTACAATCAAGCTAGTCCCTTTCCCCAAAACCGCCTTTTTCTTCTTCTTCTCACCTTTCTTTACTGCCTTCTCATCCCTCCCATTCGCTTCAATTCCTTCAGCACTCTTTGCATTTATCAATTCTCCACCTTCGAGTGCAACAAACGCTGTTATCCCCTCCCAGGCAACAATCCTCCACACGATCCCCAATAAGGCATTCACTTCATGCACAAATTTCCCATTATTTTCTTCATAATCTGAATCCAAAACCAGCTTATAAGCATTCCTTAGCACATCCTTATTAGGACATTTGTTTTCAAACAAACTCAACAAACCGGTTTTCAAACTTTCATTTCCCAATGCATCCAAATTCATTTTCGCCCGACACAGACTACTCTTTCCCAAATTCTGAAGCGCTGCAGCCAAAGCTAACACTACCGGGATAGCATCACCCTCATAAACCTCCTCGCGAGAATTCAATGCAACCCGTGTCACAGAATGCACTGACTTCACCAATTCTCGCAATCTCCCATTAATCTTCGGAATCTTAGAAAATGCTTCACTCCGTACCTTACCCACCAGCTTAGACCCATTAAGCAACACCTTCATGTCTCCAGCAACACCAATCCCTTCCTTATCAACATAGCCATCTCCAGTATCCATGGAACTAAAAGCCGCCACATCACCTTTACCCGCCTCACACGACAAAGCAGCCACCGCATCAACAACTGAAGCCAAAGCCGTAGATTCATGATCCAAAATAGAACAAACTCCATAAACATGAGCAGATGATTTCTCAATTACAACACGTTCCTCTTCAGTCACCTCAATGGAGTTAAAACTCCCAGTCTCAGATTTCGAATTCAGGGTTTTAGAAATCAAATTGGGAAGAAATGTACGGATGTTAGTAGAATTATTGGAGTAGAGAAGGAGCTTATTAAGAAGAAAAGTGAGAGAAGCACGAATTTCGAGAAGGGTTAAGGAATTGGGAAATGGGATTTGGAATGGTTTAAGAGACGTTGAAGGGTTTTGATCAGAGAGTAATCTATCGAGTGCCGATGAGTCATTACGCAACTGAGCTTGGCCGGTGGCGACGGCGTAGACGGAGGAGGATGAAAGAGAGGAACCTTTGCCTCCTAAGGTTATCACTTTAACTTCACCTCTCACCGCCATTAATAGAGATTTTTGTTTGAGAAATTATCAGAGAGGTGAAGCTGTGGTGGTGCTGGTTTTAGGGTTTTAGCCCAGATTTCAGAATTTATGCGAAAGGAACAACAACCCCGCAAAGTACAGCGAGTGAACAAGCCCCTTTTCCCCTCAGAATCTGGCTGTTTTTTCTTTACTTTGTTTTTTTCCCCCAAAACGACAGTGTCTAGAATTTTAGATATTTTTCTATATTCTATAATTTTTCCAATCCGCTACTAGTTGTTGCCTGTTAACATGTTTTGGAAACGCAAATTTTACAAGAATTTAATTTAATTGAAATTAAATTTTAGTTGAGTTAAAAAAATAATCATTTCAAAAGAAATAAAATCTTGTAAAAATGATGAGATTTTGCTAGAACTTTCATTTAATGAAATTCACTTTTTTTTTTTAATAATGAAATTTACTTTTAAAAATCTAAAATATTCTTATTTAAATTAAATATAACTCTTTATATATAAAAATAAAATGAGAAAATATAATTCAATTGAATTAAATGTTCTCATTTTACCCTTATATAAAAAGAGTTATATTTAATTTAATATATATATATATATATATATATATATATATATATATATATATATATATATATATATATATTTTAAATTAAATATATATATATATTGTGGCTATATATTTATTAAAATATTGTGGCTATATTCAATTAAAATTTTTAAAAACATTTACATATTTATAAAATTATTTTAAGTGAATGACTTTTATAAAATTTATGAATTTTTAATGACTTTTGTAGAATTTATAAATTTATGAATGACTTTCAAAAATTTTATTTTAAAATTTTTTTATAGATATTAATAGATTTTCATTGATTTCTAATATATTATATAATGTAATAAATTTATATTTCTCATGTAATAAAAATAAAATTTTAAAATAATAAATAAAAATAGGAGCTCTTAATTAAATAATATTTTTCAACCTAAGTACTAAATTTATTAAAATAATATTTCAAGAAAAAAATCTAATGTTCATTATTATTTATATGATTAACATTGATCCACATATCAGTAGCTATAACAATCCTCTGTTCATTAGTAATATCTCTTTGTTGCTCTTGAGTCTCAATAACTGATTTAAAGTCTTCTTCTTAATTAGTTGTTACTGGTGAAGATGAAGAAGTTTCACTATCTAATTCAATTGGAAATTCATCTGAACGACACTTCTTTTAAAGAAAGTTATGCAATCCTGCACAAGTTAACACTAGCTCTACTTGTGTGTTATATGAAAATGGAGGAGCAGTTTTAAAAATTATAAATCGTGATTTAAATATATCAAATAATCTTTCAATTGTATTCCTCAAAAAAGCATGACAAAAATTGAATAACTCATCTGCATTTTCAAGATGACGACCTTGACCGTGAAAATCTTAAAGATGATAGCGGACACCTCGAAAAGAAGCTAAAAACTTAAGTCGATTTGAAAATCCACAATCCACCAAAAAATATTTACCTAAAATATACAATAAATATATGTTAAATACAATTTTAAAAAATATATAAGAAAGTGAAAAATAATAAAAATAAAAGAAAAAAATACCTTGTGGCACTTTAAGTCCATTATTTCTCGACAGAGCATCATTTAACACTCTTGAATTGTGTGCAGATCCTTCTCACCCACTAAGCACATACATGAATTCCAAATCAAAGTTACAAGCCGCTAAAACATTTTGTGAAATTATTTCGTGACGATTTCGATAGCTACTTATATCACATTTAATTACCATTGTTGTACTATAGGTACCATCAATGGCTCCAATACAATCCTAAAATAATTTAAATAATTAAATAATAATTACAACAAAGAGAATAATAATAAGAAAAGTAGTAACAATAATAATAATAATATACTACTAAAAAAAATAAAAACAGCAACATACTTACTTTAAAGTACGAATAGAATCTTGTACTTTCTCTAATTTTTTATAGCACTAAGGAACTTGGTTTAGCCATCATATCTACAGCAATTCTGTTTAATGCTCTCAAAATCTTATTGAAATTTCGGCTAGTATTAAAATGTGATCGACCAAATGTTTTACGAACTAAGCAATATCTAGAATTTTGGCCAACAATGAGCAAAAAGGTTGCAAGCATTTCTTCGATGCAAATAAATCGTGTATTCTGTAAGGGTATTTTTTTCTCTAATAATATTGCATAGCTTGAGAAACACATTAGGATACATTCTATATAATTATCGAAAGTGTACTAGATCATCCTTTAAAATTTTATGTTTGTAATCATATTCGCTGGAAGTTATTGGTCGCCTAGTTAGAGGGCGTTGGATACGTTTACGGGACATGCTAATTATAAGCTCATTTAGTGCACATAAAATTGCTTGAATTGTTGCCAAAAAATACTTAATAGTTTCATACCATTTTTTTTCCATCTCTTCTTCTTCCATCTTTTGATTCTCTACTTCATCATTCTCCATTCTTAAAAACTAATATAAAAATAAACATAATCAATAAACATCCTTAAATAATATAATGTATTACATATTTGAAATATTTAAAAAATAAACACAAAGTAGTAAAATGCAATATTAGTTCAAAATATTAAAAAAAAAAACTAAAATCAATAAGAGAATTCATAATAAACGATGTTCATAATTTACTGCTCCAATTCATAAGTTATTCATTCAAAACGTTCTTCAGGAGTCATTTTCATGAATTCAATCTTCTTTGCTCTAGTATTAACCAACTTAAGTGTCTTGTAACGTGCACACTTATCCAAGTTTGTTATTTCCCTGATAAGATTCCAACAACTGTGTTCGCTATTATCAAATGAATTAATAGCGTCAGCCAGCTTGTCAACAAAATTAGTAAGTTTGTTTATGACATCTGATTGAATATTATTGGTCTTAGAAGAGGTAGATTTTCCTTCAAATTTACTTATGTTGCGTCTTTTAAGTGCTGGAGGGACATCTGGATTTATGGGTTCAGAAGGTAGATGTGAAGTGGAGTGTCTATAAGATGGAGATTGATGCAAGGAATCTTGTATATCATTCTGTATGAATGCTGTATTATTAGGATCATATACCAACTCATCTAATCCAAAACCTCTACTTCCTTCATCTTCATATGTTCTCGCATCAGTGTCATCCCCCAATCCAATAGCATGTCTCACAGTAGCAGTTCCATTTCCAATTGCAATTCTCAAATCTTCATAGTCCCCAAAATTGTCTGTGCAGTAACTTCTATGGGTAGGATGAGACTAGATAATACAAAAAATAAAATAAAAAAATTAGTATATGAAGCATACATATAATATCTTAAATTATAAAGTTATATATGTTGTTTTAAATAAAAAAATCACCTTAAAATAGTCCTCCCATACTTCATCTAGAGCAGTAAATTTCTTGGTAACAGGGTCCCATACAAACCCAGAGCTATAACATAAAAGACTGCAATAGTTGTTGTATCTTTGCTTAAACCATTTTAAACGGCTTTGATATTGAGTGTAAGTTCTTTGACATCCAAGTTTTTCATTGAAAGAGGGGAATATCTTTTTTTAATAGTTACTTTCCTTAATAATCCATTGCTATCACGCCAGCGCCGATTTGCAGAATCAACCATGAGTTGTAGTAACTCATTAGTTTTTTTAGTTGTCCATGTTTTATATTTTTTTCCAACTCTTCCTTTATTTTTGTCATTTCCTTGGTTTGTATCTCTTATTATAAAATTACTATATTATACATGCAATGTGATGAGCAAATAAAAATAACATAAAAAAAAAATAAGTTCAATCTATAAATATTAATAACAACACGAATAAAAAAAATATAAAAAAGACAATAAATCAAATTAAGAAATTAGTGAGTTCTAAAGGAGATCATATGACTGCTACTATTATCCCAAATTGAAAATGACATAAGAGAACAAATATTCTAGAAGAAATTTATTACATGAGGTTTTAGATGCATGAAGGTTTCAACATTAAATAAATATACTCATGTACAACAAAGTCTATGAAAATCAGCCCAAATGAAGCAAGAATTTTAGTACATTTCAAGTGTTAAAAATCAAAATTCAGCAACATTATAGATGATTTTGGACAACAATATTAGCTTTAAAAGCCCATATCTGTTTTAATTTCTAAGAAGTTCACAATACCCAAGATAGAGACGTAATTTCTAAATCTAGCACAATTTCAACAAAACTATAAATGCAAAAACTTTCATAGCCAGTAGGCATATGGTTGAATGGTTGGTGGCAGCATATAAAAACTTGGAGCATATATTGCCAGAGAATTTCACAATAAGCATTCCAATTATGACAAAATATCCAAAGCTTTTCACTTCACTACTCATATCCATGATTTTAGCCTTTCACTAAAAAATTACCAAAACACAAACATAAAACAAGAGAACAAATAGCCAGATCTCAATTATACTCTAAAGTCTTAAATATAATCATGAATTATAACACAACAAAAGTAACCAATTTCAATTACAAAACATAATAATGAAAAATCAGGAATCCCAAATGCCAAAACCATCTTTCTGAAATTGCTTAAGGACAAGCTCTAATTATAGAAATAAATTTTCATAACAATTTGTCATAGTTTAAACCAATTTAACAACAAATTCACATACAAAACTCATAATCAGATATAAATTATGAAAATCAAAAAAGGCTACAGGCACCATCACTATTCCCATGAAAAAAAAAACAATAAAAAAAAGAGGACAAAACAAACAAGTCACCGTTGCCTTTGTGGCTTTCCTTTCAACCCTACAACCCAAAAAATAAATAAATCTAATATTTTTTAATATGATATTTTTGATAACAAGAAAAGCACTTTATACACAAATATACATAATCATATACATACATGCATTGCAATATCGTATTGTCATCCATACCCTAAAAAAAGAAAATAAAAAATTTCACCCTTAAAAAATTAGGCCAAAATCCATGAGCAAAGATATACCTATTTCATAGAAGAAAACGAAGAAGAAGAAGTTTTCAAATAATAATACCCAAAAATCATATGAAAAAAATACCAAATTGTCTTGTTGTTCACCTCTCTTTTTCTTTCTCTCTTCAATTGACGGCTCCTAAAAAAAAAAAAAAGTCAGATGAAATCTTGAGGGAAAGTTAAAGATAATTTTTTAAATGTTCTATTTATACTACCACATAAAAAGTCACCCAAAGTATACAAAAATCTATTACCTATAAAAGTCAATGACTTTTTGAATACTGATTTACTTTTATAGACTTTATAAAGTTGTAATTGAATACCCCTAATTTCTATAAATTTTTTTAAAGTCTTTAAAAGTCATTATTCAATACCTCTTGACTTTTATAGAGTTTTTAAAAATCATTATTAAATACCCCATGACTTTTTAAATTCATCAAAGTCTTTAATTCTCCTAATCCATTACACCCCACTAAAAATTGTTAAAAGATAATTTCTCTTGGATCAAAGTTGAGAGCGGTGCGAGAAATAAGAAATAAGGTAGGCAGTAAAATCATTGGTTTACTTTTAACTGTTGAGAGAATTTTATTTTGATACAAAATTTTCTTTTTAATATGGACTTTTTTCTTTGTAGAATCACTTCGCTTTCAAACTCTTTTACCTTTGAAAACATAGAGATTAAGAAGATAATCTATAGTGAAAAAATTACTATTGAAGATTTTACAAAACACATTGATGATTGAAAAATACCCAAAGTACAAGGATTAGATTTACAAAACTTCAAAATTAAAATTTCCCAAACTCAATTTTACAATGAAAACTGCGGAGAGAGATATCCAACTTTCAAAACCTTTTGAAACTATTCATCTTCTTTCCTAAAAGTCTTTACAAAGTCATAGAGCAAAAAATTACAAATATATCCACATAGGTTTAGTCCAATTAGAAATTAAGCCTCTCACTAGAGAATGATTAAACACATCCATTTTAGCAGTCCTTAGAGATGCTAGGTTTATAAATTTTTAGGCTTCCCTTCTCAGTTCAGTTGATTCAAGCTTGAATAATGGACCTATATCCTTTAACTGTTATCTAAACATTATTGTCTCCCTCAGTGACATGAATATTTTACAAATAAAAACACATAATTACAAAATGCTTGAAGGATCTATTCCAACAGCATTAATTTTCAAAATACATTATAAGGCTAGAATTTCAGCTTTTACTACAAAACATAAATTCCATTCTAAAAAAAAAAGAGAAACTCTTGTCTTACAAAATGACCTTACAAAATCCAACACAGTTATTCCCAGATCTATCTAATGAAAATACATAAATTTTACCATATGAGTGGATTCTTGAAGAAATAGCCCAACCAGAGCTTCAAAAACAACCTGAGTCAAACACTTACCTTATAAAAATTACCTAATACCAAGATGGTAGAGTTAAACTTGCATTTGATAGAAAATCAACGAATTCTAGATTTTCGGATGATGCATCTACCTCAAAAACTATTGACTTAGGAGATTATCCAAGCTTCCTTCAATTATACATGTACCATATACAAAACCAACCATACAAGAAAATAGGATACAACCTAGATATTCTACCTTTGATCTACCTAGTTCTACTTTACAAAATGTTGATTATCATATAAATATACCCCATCCCATTTAAATAGAAAATCAACCTACAAATGAATAAAATGAAGAACAAGATGATCAACCATCACCTCCTACTTCTCCAACTTTTTTCAGCAATTACTCAAAACATAGCTCGTGAATGTAATGTACTGGAAAAAGACTTTGAAGTAAAAAAAATTATATTAACATGAAGATTTTTATGCATCTAGTAATTCAGACAAAAAAAAAAAAAAAGACATGGCTCTTTAAACATTTTATGGATACTATAAAGGAAATTCAAAAACAATATTATGATTTTGTATTTTTACATAAAATTCATATCTTGTTTTTTGATTGATTTGAATTTATCCTTTTGAAAATGGAATTTCATATCCTTTTACAAAAAATTTAAATCATGTCACTAAGGGTGAGCACGGTTCGCAGGGAACCCAAACCAAACCCAAGATTCGAATCGGAAAAAGAACTGTAAAAAAAAATTCCCGAACCGAATTGAATCGGTAGTAGTAGTATGGTTTGGTTTCGGAGATAGGTGTGTATCTGTATCGAGAATCGAACCAACTTGGAACCAAATCGAACGAAATAAGCCAATTAATACCTAGCCCATTATTATTCATATAATGAACAGCCCACCCATTTTCCCCTTAATAATAATAATAATAATAATAATAAGTTTTATTTACCCAAAATACCCGACTTGTTAGAATTGAATAACCGAATCGAACCGAAATATTGGGACAATTCAGTATGAAGATTTTTAATGTTCGGTTCGGTTCTGATTATTCAATTTTAAAATCCCCGGAGTTTCGGTTCGAGGATTTTCAAATCTCTGGCTTTATCTGAACCTTGCACACCCCTACCTGTCACCACTAGGCATGTGATCAAACATTAGTGATATTATTGAATTTGACACTTAAATGTCTAATGAAGTAAATCACAGGGATTTGAGTATCAAAAAATAAACTACATACCCCTTTTTAAGAAAATGTTAAACCATTTAGTAATTTTTTGTACTTTTCTTTTTATAAAAACATTTAATAAAAATAAAAATAGCAATTAATAATAATTATATAAAAAAGTTTACTTAATTGATATTAAAATTGCCTTAATTATTTTTTTTAAAAAAAAACATCAAATTCATATTAACAAAAGGAAAGCTCAATATCCTTGCTTACAAAGACCTTACTGAGTCAGGCAAGAAGGAAAACCAAGTGACTTCCTATCACGACCCAACTTCTGAACCGTGATCGTCTTAGGGTATGAGTAACTGTAAGGGCACCAACCACCCGTAGAACCCATGCACATCCTCAGTCTTTTATGGTAACAAGCAACTAATCAATAATATCAATACGCATCACATATGCCCAAGATCTCAACCTGATATCACATCTATTATTCAAGTTCTTATACACATTTACTAATACATAAACTTGTAATATATTTCTTATCATTTACAATAGTCACTTAATATCTCTTGTATTCATATGAACATATATAACTTAGTTACACACATGGAGCTCTAAACACTTCTACAAACATATAAATATGAGCATACAAATAAGAAATCATAACCTTCACATATAAGTTCTCAAGGGCAGCATCATCTCTTAAGGATCTCTTTGAATTTCATACATAATCTTCTAAGTTTTTCACATATTTTGTCTTTAAAACATGTATATCTCTTGTCATGAATTATAAATTTTCCTGAAAAACAAATAATAACCACTAATGAGATAAAACTCAATGAGTGAAGAATATACTACCATAAATTGTGTGACTTGATATTCAACGATAGCTTGCAATATCAATATGGCTCATACATATACTTGAAACAAATGAAAACAAATAGAATCTTGACATGAACACATAGAGGCAATTGAACAATTTGTCAAGTACAAGTGAACTTGTAATCAATGAACAATAACATTTACGGCAAGGAACACTCAACAATATGTATAGGAATAATAACCTTTTTATAAAAAAAAAAATGGAGGTAAAGAATGTAACAACCCTAAATTTTCAAATTTTCTGAATTGTATTTTAGGTAAGAAATATGATTATGTATATTATAAATTGATATTTAAAACGAAATATTTAAAGTAATGAGAATATTTCATGAAATTAAGTATTTAAAATTTTAATTTATTATAATGTATTTTTTTTAATTAAGAAATTGTTTATTAGAGATTTTAATAATATATATATATATATATATATATATATATATATATATATATATATATATAGGTAGATAAAATTTATTTTGAAACTAAAGGTATATTTGTATAAAATAATAATAATATATAATTTGTAAAAAAATATATATATATAAATAAAAATAAAATAATAAAATAAATATATATATTGTATAGTATGAATTTAAAAAAAAAATGAATGAAATGAGTAATAAATTTTAATATAGATATTAATTTTGTGAATAAAATATATACATATATATAATTTGAAAATAATAATAATAATAATAATAATAATAATAATAATAATAATAATAATATATGTATATATATTATAATTAATAGAAAATAAGTAAAAAAAAATGAAACAGAAAATCGAGAACGGGAGAAGCAGAGAGCAAAGAGAGAGAGAGAGAGAGAGAGAGAGCTGTTGGAGAAGAATTAAACCACCGCCCGCCGTTCGACTGTACGGCCACCGCAGTCACCTTGCCCACCACTGGACGAGCTGATCGTCACTAGTTTGATCGAGAACCGATGCCGGACGATGGAGAACGCGCCACTTAAAGCCGTTAGAGCGTCCACTGCTAGCCGAACCTTCTGATCAAGATTTTGGCCGATTTCGGCCATGTTTCTGAGAAAATTAGGTACCGATTTGAAGCTTGTAACATCAGGAGCATTTTGAAATCCATCCCGATCAGTGAAGACGCCTAGTGTCACCGGAATCGAAGAGAGAAGATTTGGTCTCTTACACTTTTCGAGGCATTTTCCGGCGAAACTATGAGGCGTTGATTTGCACTGCCTGTATTTTTGGAACCAACAATTCACGATCTGTCTTTTGGTATAAGTTGCATCGCCATCGGCCACCGTCGGCGGCTGCGCGTCGGCGGCCAGTCGCCGGAGCGTGGGTCCATGCGCCGCCGGGAACCCGAAACTCCAGTGTGCTATTCTTCATGCATACATCTTGATCTAAATTGTGAAAATTCGACTCCGGTGAGCCTAGAACGTTTTTATAGTAAATTAGTTTCAGTGTTTAAATACCTAAAAATTTAATATTTTGTCTATATTTGATTGTTTTTAGTGTTAAACTGATAAATAAAAATTAATATAAAATTATATGAGATTAATTATAATGAAATTATATTATTTGGAATTTAATTAAAGTTACATAGTTAATTATTAATATGTAAGTTTTAATTGAAATAATTTTATAGAAATTATTAAAAGACAATGAAATTAATGGTGTATAAGTTTTACATTGTTTTTAATTAAATATCAAAATGAGCTATTTAAATACCTTTCTTGAATATATATATATATA
>CATKHJ010804508.1:0-51017 GCA_949750685.1 Vernicia montana | reverse complement strand
AATTACAAAAAAATAGTTTAATTTACGAAAAAAAAATATAAGAAGATTATAATTTTTCATAAAAGAGTCTTTTTTTCGTAATAGTCAATAAAACAAAGTAAATTTACTTTGTTAAAAACAAAGTAACCATAGAAAACACCTTCAATATTAATGTTTTTTTTTTCTTTTAAAACTATAATTCCACATTTTTCTGATGTGGTACAAACCATATTATATATATATATATATATGTGTGTGTGTGTGTGTGTGTGTTTTCTATGGTTATTTTATTTTTAACAAAGTAAACTTACTCTGTTTTATCGAATATTATGAAAAAAAAAATAATTCTTTTATGAAAAATCATAATCTTCTTATATTTTTTTTTCGTAAATTAAACTATTTTTTTATAATTCTTCTTAATTGCAAAAAAAAATTAATTTTACGAAAATATAACTTATTTTTTACAAAATAATAACTTTATGAAAAATTTCTAAATTAACAAAAAAGAAAAATAATTTCGTAATTAAAAAAAAAATGGATCTCTTATAAAAAATCACAATTTTCTTATATTTGTTTCGCAATTCTTCTTAATTGCAAAAAAATTTATTTTTAAGAAAATATGAATTATTTTGTGTAAAACAATAATTTTACGAAAAAGTTCATAAATTAAAAAGAAAATAATGATAATAATTTCATAATTACAAAAAAAAAATAACTCTCTTACAAAAAATCACAATTCTCTATATTTTTTCATAAGTAAAACTATTTTTTCGTAATTCTTTTTAGTTGCGAAAAAAGTTTTAATTTTATGAAAATATAACTTATTTTGTACAAAATAATAACTTTATGAAAAATTTCTAAATTAATAAAAAAATAATTTTATTAATTAACTTTACGAAATTAATTTTATGAAATTAACGAAATGAAATAGAAAAATAATTTTGATAATTAACTTTACGAAATTAACGAAATAATTTCATTAATTAACTTTACGAAATGAATGAAATTAACTTTATGAAATTAATGAAATTAACTTTATGAAATAAAATTAATGAAGTTACTTTTCTTTTTCTTTAATTTAGAGCCCGTTCAGTATCGTTTTTTGTTTTTCAAAAAACAAAAACAATATTTTGAAAATCAGAATTTGTTATTTTTGGTTTTCTATTTTCAAAATGTTTCTTGATAAATATGAAAGAAATAAAAAATAATAATTTTTTTAAAAATGTTTTCTAATATTTAGTTTTTTGAAATTTGAAAAAAAAAATAGAAAACCGCAGTGATACCAAACCTCCCCTTAGAAATTTATTTTTAAAATTATTGTTTTGCACAAAATAAGTCATATTTTTATAAAATTAAATTTTTTCTCAATTAAGAAAAATTATAAAAAATTAGTTTTACTTACGAAAAAATATAGATTTTTCATAAGAAAACTATTTTTTTCGTAATTACGAAATTATTATTATTATTTTTTTAAAATTTACGAATTTTTTTATAAATTTATTATTTTACATAAAATAAGTTATATTTCCGTAAAATTAAAATTTTTTTTGCAATGAAAAAAATTACGAAAAAATAGTTTAATTTACGAAAAAAAAAATATGATTTTTCATAAAAGAATCATTTTTTTTTGTAATTATTAATAAAACAAAGTAAATTTATTTTATTAAAAATAAAGTAACCGTATAAAACATCATATAAACAGTTGATATTTAAAAATTCAAAATTTTTTTACTGGTTTCAACTGCATAATAAATATAATTTTAGATTGGTTCCATAGTTGCCAACGCTAGTTTCCCTCCTTTTAGAGTAGCCATGGCTCGTTTTCTACCCAAAGCTTCGATTCCCTGGATAATCAAAGACACGAACTACTAAAAATGCATTTAATTATATTCCATTCCTTTACTGCATATGTTCTTACTAGATTGTCAAACATTTTCTCAGAAAATATATATTTTCTAAAGTAGTGGTACAGACATTGATTTAAGGGAAGAGATTCATTCATGTGTCAGTCAGGCTTCAGGGCTTCAGGGTCAGGAACATCCTTGCAGCAAAAAAAATTTCAATATAGTAACTGCAGCAGAGGACATAATAAAATCTCTGCAAACTGAATTATTAATCTCCCATAAAATGACAAGTCAGTGTCTATGGTTTATCATTGTGAGTTTTACACACCATTTTGTATAAATTTTTACAATCAATTGTCACCTTTTAACTGCAGATGTATACAAGGCACTGAAACCTGGAAGTAAATCATATGCACAGCTTAGTGTAAGTAATTGTAGAATGAATGTCTATTGAAATGTTAGCTGCTCCAACTTAACAAAGATACACACAATGTCTATGTCGAATAACCAGAACTTTCAGTATTTACTGCTATTGATTGTCTATGTTTCCAAATGCCAGATTGTTTTGATTCTGCTGCTACTGAGGATTGGCTTCAGAAAGCAGCGCCTTGTTCTGACTTCCTGTAAGAGTTCCATGCTCCAGTAATGCATCAGCTAGTGTGTGAAGCTCCTCCCTATGAGTCATCAAAATTCTTCTCGCATTGTTGTAAGCCTTTTCCAAAAGTCTGCTTATTTCTTTCTCAGTAAGAAATCTAGTATCAGTGCTCAGATTTGTTGCATCACCATCATAGTTAAGGAAAAATAAATCCAATTTCCTTGTCCATGCCATACTTAATCACCATTGCTCTAGCCAGAGAGGTTGCCTGCTCAATGTCAGATGATGCACCTGAAGTAACTTTATCTTCTCCAAAGGCAAGTTCCTCAGCAATACGACCACCCATAAAAATGTTAAGCTTAGCAAACATCTGCTTTTGTGAGATGCCCATTTCACCCTCGTCCGTTAACTGAGTAACCAAGCCAAGAGATTTCCCTCGTGGGACAATTGTTGCCTTGTAAACTGGGAAGGCTCCATTAACATGGATTGCTACAATTTCATGGCCACTCTCATGAAAAGCATCCAGCTTACGTAACTGTTCAGGGCTGCTTAAGGTTTTGGGGAACTTAGGCAAAGCCATTAAACGAGGCCTTTAAACTTAAAAAACACGATATAAATAAATAAATTTAAATTTAATATTTTTTTATAAGTAATCTTTAATACATTAGAGAGAAAGTTAAATCATAGATAAAGATTTCACGCTTCTAAACCATAAAAATACAAAAAAAAAAAAAAAAAAAACACAATAGAAGAGCAGAGTATAAACTGAGTAACAACTTCGAATAAAACTAAAAATTAAAAATATAATAGCAAAAATATAGTTGATTAGAAAAAAACTAATAAAGTTAATTAGAATATAATTATTGTTAGACTGTTTTTTATTTTAAATTTCAATTTTGTAAATAAATTTTTAGGATGTTCCTATTTTATAAACTTTTTATTAACTTATATTTTCAAAATTTTAGACTTTTCTCTATTTTATTTTATAAAAATACTTCATATATATATATATATATATATATATAATTGAAAGCCTAAGACGATTGCCTTACTTCTCTTACTCCTGAGCCGCCCCTGTGTTCATATATGACAGCTAACTTCCGCTCAACTCCCATTATGATCTTGTGATATTTATATATGAAAATTTATTATTTTTCATAAAATAATAAAAGTTTATAATAAAATTCTAAGCTTTCATGTGATATTTAAAATTTTTAAAACTATAGTACAACTTATAATTTTATTTTACTCAATGCTTAAAAAAATAATTTTATTTTATTTTAAAAATATTATATTTATTCATTTTTCTGTGGATGATTATTATATTTACTGGAGTGTCATTAAATGTTTTGTGAAGTTTACAAATTTTTTGTAAAGTTATTATTTTTAAAAAATATATAGAATTTATGATATTTTTAAAAAAAAAAATCATATGTTTTCATGTGAAATATTGGTAAAAGTTATATCGATACTATTATCATTAATTTTAACTTTGATTTTAGTTTAAAAATGTCATACTTATTGTTTTTTCTGTTGCAAATGGTTAATGGAGTATATTTTTTGAGAAGCGTCATTAAATTTTCATGAAATATACAGTTTTTCTTATAAAGCTAGCATTATTTTTTCATAAAAAGGTAAAATTGATGATTTACAATATGCATGGATGAGAGTAAATTTAAGAAAAAGCGAGAAGAATAAAGGGGAAATTAATATCTATCTTATTTGGTATTTATTTTTTTTTTTAAAAGGGGAAGGGAAGGGAATGGAGCAATTCACCCCATTCCCTTTATATAAATTGAAATTGATTACACCTTAAATTGGAGTGTAAAAAATTTCAACTCTTAATGGGAGATAATAATTTATTTGTATAGTCATTTTTACCCTTATCAATTTAAGAATATTCCATATAAACTCTTATATATCTTTTATGTTAATATTATCATACATATATTCTTTATATTTTAATATTTTAATAATATTAATTGAGATTTTTATTGCTTTCATAAAATCACTTCTAACGTGAATATAATAAACTTATTTTTTTTTAATGAATTCATTTCAATATATCTAATTATATTTCAAAATTATTAATAGTGATCTCAAGTTTTTATTATTTGAAAATTATTTTCAAAAATTTAACATGACTAGTAAATTTTATTCATATTGAAAATTTATGGGCGTTCTTTTTATTATTTATTTGATACTTTTTTATCTTTTTACAATTATAATTTATGTCCCTTCTCTTCCATCCAAACAAAATAATATTATTTCCCCTTCATTCTTTTTATTAATTAAATTTTAATTTGTCAAATAAAATAAGTTGAAATTTTCTCCCTCCTCTCCCCTCCCTTTAAAATAACTTCCCCTCTCCTCCCTCTCCTATTGTCATGCATAGTGTGCATAGTGTTAATGAATTGTAGGTTTTTTGTGTGAAGTATTGATGCTATTTATTATTGAATTTTTAAATAATATACAACTTTCAATTTATTGCACAACGAGTGGTTCTTGAATTTAAAGGTCTGTCGTTCAAGTAGGTTATTTGACAATTTTGGGCTTTTCCGTAAACGACCGTTTTAAGGCGACTGGTCGTTTTTATGGAAATGTCGTTTCCTTTAAAACATGCGGACAACTCATTTCCTTGACAGTGAACGACACATTTCCAAGGTAACGACAGGTGTTAGTGTAAACGATCTATTTTAAGCCGACGGATTGTTTTGTTGGGGCAGCATTTCCTTCAAAATTGACGGATTAATCTTTAGCCGTTTTATAATAAATAATAGCATGCCAAATAATAGATCTTCTTCTTCTTCTTCCTTTAATTATGCCAAAAGGAATAACCTATTCGTGTGACCAGAGCTCTCAATACAGTTCCTTTAATTAGAGACTTCCACATTGTATATGAATTCTGCCGATACTTGAGCTACGAAATAGAAACAACAATGTTGCCATTATCTTTAAACCAAGATATGAAATATATAAACAAAATGTATATTACCTATTATTTTATGTGTAAGTGGGCTCTCCTCATGTTTCTACAGTGGCAACTCAAGATAGAATCAAAGGGAAGAAATATAAAACATGGATCCTCTACACTGTGAGATAAGTTCTTATCATAGTTGCTCCAGTTGGATCAGAAAGTAGATGCCTAACAAGGCACATTCTCATATCATTTGGTGCAATAACAAACATATAGAAGGAAAATAGTATCAGATCAGCTGAGGACAAAGAAGAACCAAGGAATCCTTGCCACATCCTGCACAAAGACACATACATTATTCTAAGGTAAAGATGCAAAGCAACTAAGCAAGTAGTTAAGTTCTTAATGTAAAATTAATTAGAATTGGTATTCATATTCCACCCACAAGTCCATAACAATATTCTATAACATCTTCCGCTATTATGCTTGTTATGAACTTGTTAATATAGGAATGGGGCAACAAGCATGTATGAGTTCTCCATAAACCGCAAGTTCTTTCAACAGCTATTCTTCTGCAGAATGTCAATCTTATGACTAAAGTTTTTTACCACACACAATTCACATATGCTTTAGTTTTCTAATATCTATGCATAAGGATAAGGTTTTCCAGAATATGCAAATTGTCACAATCTGTACATTTCAACATCAACACTTACTTTTTTGGTTGAAGCCTCTGTATGCAAATATATGGCAACTACTGAACACATAACTAGTAAACATAGATAAAATGAAAGAAGAATAAAGGTAAAAGGAAAATAAACCATACCAACTGGGTAAGCGGAAGAAAGTATGGAAGAATGTCCTAATGCCCTCAATATCCAGTTGCAGTATAAGTGCTAGTCCGAAGAGAAAGAATGCCCTTTGACGTTTCCTTTCTTGTGGCCAAAGAGTATTCCAAGCTGAGAAAAGTAATGTATTCATCATAAATTAAATCTCCCATTACATTCATTTTAATGTTATTGGTATTGTTTAAACATAACAAGAAATTATTTTGCAAGGTCCTAAGAAATTATATTGTACACACTTTGTTTTCTTGACTTGACTGTACTGTACAGTCTTGCACATCAAAACAGCTAATGCCATGAATGCAAATTTTCCAGTAGTTAGGCATGACCACAAGCTAATGTTAATTTTATGCCTCAGATTGGCATATTCCTAAATTTTTGAATGCCTTTCATACTTTTACATGCACCATGTGCAGGTCATATATCCTATTTAGTGATCTATCTACTAGATATGAAAAATTATATATAATAAAGATGCGTTAAATTTAAAATGGTACAGTATAGATGGAAAATATTTCCTGCTGCCAGGAAGCAGGATCCCATTTAAAAAGAGAGAATGAAAATGATGCCAGGGGACATCATTTCCTTTGGCAGCAGGAAATACTATTAGATACTATATCTTTACAGGATACAAGAATTATTAATTTAATTATTGTTTTGCTCCTGTATAGTTATCATGAAATGAATCAAGCATGGGTGTCATCTTACATAATAAACATACACCTCGTCTTAATTAACTCTCTTGTCCTCTCATCAATATTCGAAAAAAAAAAAAATGAATCTCACTAATGAGTTCAACAAATAGGAGACGAGTCTAAGATGAATAACAAGCGCCCTCCTTCTGATGCCACCAACATAAATGAGAAAAAAGCATAACTGAAAAACTAACCTAACCAATTAAGCAGGTCAGCTATGAAACCAAGAAACTACCCTACAATCTGCCTAACTCTGAAGTTGACAAGATCTAAGAAATGCATTGATGCTGGGCTTTTTTCAGAGCCCTGAAGTTGACAATTTGACCGTGACAGGTTGGTAGTAAGTTACAAGTTTCCAATAACATTAATGCATTCTCATATAGTTCGCCAAATAAGACTCATAAGAACTAAGTATCTCCATCATACAAGGTATTTTTAGTGGGAGACATATAACCTACATAGCATGTTGTCGGCACAATATCCTCAAACACAAACTGCAACTAATAGCTTAACTGCCCACCAGTAACAAGGATGGAAAACAAAATTCCCAAGACCAAGCAAGAGTAAAAAGTTGAAATTTTGCGTCCTTGAAAAATCTGACACCTTCTGGTAGTTACTGTAAGTGCCCAGAATCAAGGCAAGGGAAACTCACAAATTATGTAAAGGGAGTAAATTTCCCAGTTAGCCATAGGGGCGAGCAAAACCGAACTGAAATAAAAAAAATCAAATTGAACCAACTGGTTCAGTTTGGTTTGGTTAGGTTTTTTTAAAATTTCAGCTTGGTTCTGTTTGAAATTTTGAAAACCGAATTAAATTTTGGTTTGGTTCGGTTTTTGCCCAAAAAAATTTGATTAAAACCGAACCGACCGAACTTTATATATATACATATTAAAATATATTTATTTTATATACATATTAAAATATATTTATATTATATACATATATTAAAATTTACTTCAATTTTATCTCAAAAATTATATAAGAAAAAGGAGAAATAGCAAAAAAAAAAAAACCAAAATCAGCTTGAACCGACCAACTGAACCAAACTTTTTCGGTTCGATTCGGTTTTTACTCTAAGTTCGGTTTTGTGAAAATATAATTTCGATTATTTCGGTTATTTCAGTTCGGTTCGGTTTTGAACCAAATCGACCATTTGCACAGGCTAGTTAGCCATCCTATCTTGGTATTTTAAGAAGCAGGCCAGAGAGTCCGTATAGATTGAGACCCAGAAGAAGCCATGATTAGTAGCGTTGAGGGTTTCCACAGAAGTCTAGTCAAAGTGATGAATTGCTATTAAATTCAGTTGGAAGTGCTTCATTCATGAATTTTAGTTTAGGCCAATAAGCATATAGTATGAACTAGATAAACAAAAGTCCTATGATGTCACATTTTGATGGCTGAAATTGTGATATTGTATCCATATGGATGTATCTAATAATAATGTAAAAAATTGTGTGTTCTTGAATATATGACCACACTTTAACATACCTTGCATTGAGATATTTGCATTACTTCTTTTATAAGTAAGCTTGCCCATAGAATCATCCTGTTTCAATATATTTGCAATTACGGAAGCATAATTGGGAGCCTCTGATAATGATCTTACTACAGAATAGCCTGTTTGATAAAACAAGAAATAAATAGTTGCCTTCAAATTTGAGTTTCTTCAAGAAAATAGGGATATCTCATTCATTTCGTACCTGTTGCAGGATGCACCATGCTAGCAGCAGCACCAAAAGCAAGGTTTTTTTGCTCAGTATTAGGCAAGGAACCACCAACTGGAATATATGACCATTCCTGCATAAGGGATTCATTCACACACTGTTTTGTCATGCACCCAAAGAAATAATGTTACGAAATGTTATTCATACTATATGAGCAAGAACGATTTGTTAAAAGCTAAATCCCCTAGCACATGAAATTCTTCTCAGTGGATGTGTAAATAGTCATAAAAAGTACTTGTCCTAGGTCTTATTCAGAGAACAGGAACTTGCAGAATTTTGGCATTATGTGCAACAGGATCTGTATAAAGTAGTAATGGTGGTACAAAAGTTAGTAATTGATATCTATGTCAATGACCAGTCTAGATTCTTTCTTTTGTTTTTTGTTCCTCCAAACTTAGTAGCCACAACTATGATAGTATGAAAGATCAAATAACCCTTGCTTGCTTGATATTATGATTATATGTATTCAGATATAAAATTAGATTAATGATAATTCCATAGATGATTATGGAATATGATTGAGAATCTCAAAAGCATCAACACCACAATTCTCCAAGACACAGATTTTCAATAAAACAATTGAACTTTCTATATAAAAGCCATAGGTGGTGTTTGATAACACCATTCAGTACTTAAAATTAAAAATTTCAGCACTTAATTATTTTAAATTTGTTTGATAATTACGTCTTAAAAGTCTAAATTAAATCAAAAACCACTTAAAATGATAAGTCAAAATTTTTAACTTAAAATTTATACTGAATGCAATAAGTAATTAAATTTTTAAATATTTTTACTATTTAAAAATTATATCATTTATTTTATTCAGCACTTAAAATTCAGTATTTAAATTATAATCTGTAATATTAAAGAGTGACAAGCTATCTAAAAATATGAGAACAAAATGTCAACCACAGTTTGGCAATGAATTCACAATCGGTTTAATATGTGGCATGGCCTAAAGCCCTGCCTTGGTAGTGTCCATAAAAAGGAATATCCCAGTTTTGGGATTAAGTTATAAAAGTAAAGGAAAAAAAAAAAAGCAAACTGAAGATAATTATTCCTTCACATTAGATAAAAGAAACATACTGCCAGAAGACATCACAGTTTTGATTATCAAGATTACCTCTTCATAAGTTTTTAAAATTCGGATTCCCATTGTCTCTAACCTTGACATGAGTTTTTTCTTCAACGAGTCAAAAGGCATGGCATCTTTGGAGGCCAAACAAGTTTCCTGCAGTGTATTGTCCCGAACTACTTCAGACATAGTTGTATGAATAAAATCATTTTATACCAAAAATAAATACAATTAGACAGACCTCAAAGAAAACTCTTGTTGATGACATGGGCATAGCATAAAGAAACGTTGGGTATTCAGCTTCCAAACAGGGGACTTTTTGTTTAACGTAGTCTCTGTAATCCATGAAGACCATCAGACTAGGATCATATGGATTGTTTTCCACCTGGAATTATAAAAATTAAAAATTAAAATAAAATTTGAGTGTCCCAACTGGTCAACATAATGCAATGTATCCTCCATCTAAAAGTTAAATAATTGGGATTCTATGTAATTTAAAAAGCAATGTATCCTAATTCATACCTCAACCTCCACACCATAAGCTGTTTGGACAGAAACTCGTGGACCACCCACTTCATACTGCAATAGTTTCCCTGAAGCTGCTCCAGATGCAACAGTAGCAAGCCTATAATAATACATTAGAAACTTGACATAGGATGTAAAAAACATAAGATCAACTCCTGCAAACTATAAATATTATAAGAAGAGATAAAACTAACTAAGGATTTCACATTTTACCTGCAAGAAACCACAATATCATGTTCACAAGCTACAAGACTATGACCATTGGCAGCTTCAATGATTCTTTCCACTTTTGAGCTAAGATACGAAACACCTGACTCGACACACCTAGAGGAAATTAATATAGATTATACATCTATAGAATACCACATTGCAATATCAAATAAGATAAATTAAAGATTAATCCCAGCCACTCTTACCTCCTCAACAACTCTTCATGGAGCAAATGTCTACTTACTCGTCCATAAGCGCGACCAATGAGAATGGGATTATCATTGTCAAGATAAACTATGGTATCCTGCCAGACATGCTCAATACATCCTTCAAGTCCAAGATCTGAACAATTAATTAAATAAAATTAAAATTGACTCTGATGTTGATTTTGCATTTATATATGGACAAATGTTACCTTTAAATTCATCCTCCCACACACCATAATTATTAGTAAAAGGAAGATCAGGACCGATAAGCCCAACATTTAATCCCAATTTAGCTGATTCTGCAGCAAGAGCTAGACCAGCTGGACCGCAACCAATCACCACCAAATCCAGTACATCATCTCCAATTGGTATCGGCGGCAACTGCACAGCACAACATCAACAACCAACAACAAAGTAAAATAAAACGCCAAGTCGTTTATTGAGAACAACTTTGCAATTAAAAGAGAGGAAAATAAAAACCTTATCTGCGAGTTTAGACTGTTTCTCCATGGCTTTATTCTGTTGCATTTGAACAAAAACAAGCTCTGACCCGCCGGCCTTTATATAATCTTCCTCATCACTAAATTCTTCTTTAATGGCCACACAACTTTCGCTTCCTGTACTGCTTGCTCTAACTTGATAGAAACGACACCGTTTCTTTGAAAGACTTGTTCTCAGAATTCTCCTTCTAGACCTCACTGTAGGGCAAGAAAAAACCGCCATTGCTGCGAAGTTTCGAGCTCCTATACACTCCATTTTGAAAATTTTCTTTAAATGGAAACTTTTTCTTATATATACTTCAAAAGAAAAGGAAAAGGTTTGGGTTTCACGCCATTTCTGTGGTTCCGAACTTCCGATAATAGCGAAGAAAACAGTGAAGACTGAAGATCATGGAAATGTTGTGTAGAAGAAGAAACTCAAACCTGAAAGCTTTTCCTCTTCCTCAGAGTTTTTGGGATAGGGAGTCACACTGAGCTGGACAACTGTCATCCCCAATATGCCACGTGGATGGTTAAGATTGGTACAGTACTTGAAAAAGCAATTCCTAATCCTGCTAGTCTAACGATATCGTTTTTTCTTATGAAATACGACATCGTTTATTTGGACCAACCGACATCGTTTTATTTGTAGCAAACGACATCGTTTTAGTGGTGATCGTTTTCAATTGCAAAATTTAGGGCTGACACATGAAAACGGTTTCCGTTGCTTGGTGACAGTGAAGAAAACGAAGGTTGCCATGAACAAGAACAAACCTTGTTACTACTGATTCGATTAGAAACGATTGAAGAGAGATGGGGAATCCAAAGCAGAAATGGACTTCGGAGGAAGAAGAAGCGCTAAGAGCAGGAGTAGCCAAACACGGTACTGGCAAGTGGAAAAACATCCAGAAAGACCCCGAATTCAATCCCTGCCTCTTTGCTCGCTCCAATATCGATCTTAAGGTTCTCTCTCCATATGTCTATTTTCTTTTAATTTCTAATATGGGAAATCGAAAATCAGCTCTTGTGGACAAACATGGTGTAAAAAGCTTTTACCTTTAAAGTTTATGATTTTGGATCCTATAATTGGCGAAAAGGAGGTGATAATTATATGATGAAACTGATAGTATCGCTTGTGCTGTAATTGTTGTTTGGTTTTGTAGGATAAATGGAGGAATATGAGTGTCAGTCTTGGTAGCCAAGGCATAAGGGAAAAATCGAGAACACCAAAACCAAAAGGTGATGATCCTGCTACTGTTACGGCTACGGCTACTGCTACTGCTACTGCTGCTTCTCCATCTCCACTCCCCAGTCTACAGACTTCTGCTTCTGTTGCTTCTGTTAAGGCTGATGTTGTAGCTGATGATTCTTCGAAAAGCATAGTGGATGGAAAAGCTGCTTCAAAGTATGCACTTTAATTTCTTCTTCTTGCTATTGTTGTGTATATTTTAATTCAATCACATCGCTACTTATGTATATGTACTAAAAGTATTGTATTTTGTTAGTGCCAAATGCAGCAGAGGGCCAGAGGCCCTCTTTCCCCCTCTTTCTCTAGTTAATGATCTGTAATTGACTGAAGTATTTGTTTTTCCAGGTATAATGTGATGATTTTTGAAGCAATTTCAACCTTGAATAAGCAGCATGGAGCAGACACTAGTGCAATTGTAGGCTACATTGAGGTGAGAAAAAAGTCTTTAGCATCACAATATTTGTTTTTTATCTGTGGACACCATGGAGGAGGCTATTATTTATGGTTATGGAAAAAAGCTGCATGATTTTCTCTAATTTGATGATTTATGCAGGTAAATGATGATATATTCATATAGGCTGCTTTTCATATTTTATCTTGGTTCTCTTCAAGATTTGGACTAAAACTGAATTGTTTTTAGTAGATTGTAAGTTCAACCACTAGAGTTGTGACTACACATGATAAATTGCTATCTTTATTAGAAAATCTATATGGGGAGGAAAACGATGTCTTAGATATGCTATTCCTGTGCCCAACTTCGGAAACTGACGGCACAGAAAACAATAAAGAAATAAATGAAGTGATAGGCTTGAGGAATTTTTTGTTATAATTCAGGCGAAGTGTCGTTAGAACCTGAAATTGTAAGAAAACTACATAATTCAAATTTTCTTTTAGTAAAACTAACATAATTCAAATTTTCTTTTAGTACTTTGTAAAAATTTGCCACCATAATCATTACCTTTGATAATTTTGAGGTGTTGCTGTTGCTTTTGCTGCGTTTTTATCTTATTTACTTCTTAGTTTTTACAGTCAGGTCATTTTCATGCTCTGAGTTTTGATAAATATGACAAGTTTGTGGTTTTCTTGATTATTCATGCAGCAAAGGGAAGAGGTACCACAAAATTTTAGAAGGCAATTAAGCGCAAGGTTAAGAAGATTGGTTGCACAGGAAAAACTTGAAAAGGTGAATCAATTCTACCATTGCAATATTACTTCGTCCTTGATTGCCATGCCTTGATATTGATACCTGCTTGCTATACTGGTTAATATATTTGTTCTAAATGCAGAATCAAATTTCCACATTATTTTTTCCAATTGCATTTGCTTTGTTCTCCTTTGTCTTGCTAAATTTTTGCATGGGAAAAAGAATGGGGAATGAAGAGCATGGCATGCAAATTGCAATTGTATGTAGAACTGGGGTTTAGGCAATAGCAAGTTAAAACTGTTCTAGCAACTGCCATCTTTCCCTCTCAAAAAAAAATAAAATAAATAAACAAACAAATAAAAGAGAAGGTGATTCATATCACATCAAAGAAGTAAAATTCTAGTAAGAAGTTGCAGCAAAGAAGACCAATTTCTTATGTTCTCCTTTGTGCTTCCCTAAAATCAGAATCTTTGTCTCATTAGTTGAAGAGACATAAGATGGGTGAGCAAGGAAACAAATTATTGCAGATGTATAGAAGGGAATACTTTGCATATTTCCTTATTTCCTTTCAAAATGTATCTGCACTAGGATTCTAACTGGATGCATGCTGAATGGTTTTATCATCCAATCAAATTGCAGGTAGAAAATTGTTATAAAATAAAGGATAGTTCCTTGTTAGGGACAAAAATCCCTACCCCAAAACAGAAAGACGTCCAGCCTAGGCATTTACAGAGCACTGGTTGCATAAATTCTGGTGATAACATGGAAGAAGCAGCAGTGGCTGCTGCATACAGGATTGCTGAGGCAGAAAACAAATCATTTGTTGCAGCTGAAGCAGTTAAGGAGGCTGAGAGGGTTTCAAAGATGGCTGAAGACACGGATTCAATACTACAATTGGCCAAAGAGATATTTGAGAAATGTAAATTGCATTCTTGTCGCTTTTTTGTTATTGCTTTTCCACTTTCTATTAATGGGTCGTTTTATTTTTAACTCTACAGGTTCACGAGGTGAGATGGTGGTGATAGCATGAGATACAGATTCATGCCTATCCAATGAGAAATATGACAACCCTTTCAACTAGAGTGCATGTAAATATTGCCTTTTTCTCTATTCCACATTTTTGCTAGACATGATCAGCTAAATGAAAGGGTTATTTTATAGTAATAGTAGTCATGTAACATTTCAGATAGGCTTGGTGATAGTTCTTTATGCACTGTCTTGTGATGTCCTGTATGGTGATAAGAGTATTTTGTACTTTTGCTCTTGTATCACAAGACTGGGACTTTTTTCCAATCATTCAAAGGTGGATATTGGGAAAGTATAATTCATTAAATTAAAATAAGGTTACTGTAGGATTTCCGGAGGAAATTTTTTAAAGAGGGAATAGGGAATAGGGAATTGCTATTAATCATCAATGTTATGCTTATCGACTGCACTTATTAAAGCATTCAATTCTTGTGATGTGGGAGACTGGAACTATTGATTGGAAGAAATCAAATGATACATTGTCTCCCGCAAATCTATCACTTTTCATTGGAAAAATATACTTTTTTTCACACGAGTATTATCTTTAGGCGAGTACTGCTTCTTTGCTCTGCAGATTATATTCGAAGACAGGTTCCATGTTGCAATAAGATGTGGTGAAGCAAACAGAGCAACGAGCCTGTTATGTTTCGTTTGTTCAGTTTTTAAGCAGCCTCAAATTGGAGGATAAAGCCGTTTTTCTTCCTCAATTCTTTTTTTATCATGAGATTAGCTTTTTTTCCTCATTATTGGGTTTTATTGGAAAATATATCAATATATTTAACTTTAATTTGCCTTTCAATAAATAATTGATTCTACTGATAAATCCAGTAAATATGAACAAAATTAAACCCAATATTCAGGGTATGCTTATCCTTATACCCCTCCCATTTTAGAATATTTGACGTATCAATATGCAGTCATAATGCTTTCTTGACACGAAAGGCTAAAGAAATAATCAAAGCATAAATGCCTGTAAGAAACCATCAGAGATTAAGAGTTGCCTAATTCTTGTGCATAAGCAATAAATGTTTGGATCATCATAAGAATCGTTAACCATAAGCCAGCCAAAAATAAGTACATAAATAGAACACATAAACATTAACTGCAGGCATCTCTTATAAAAGCAACTTGAGTCAATTAAGCAAACAATCATACTGTCCAAGTGCCCATGGCATGGATGGGCCACAGAATTATGCAAGGAAATGAGAGAGAGCAAAACTCAAGAATGTCTAGATAACAATTTGAATTGCCAACAATATTGAAATTGTCTCCACTACCTATCTCTAACATACACTTCAAAATCTCATTCTTTGCTGCTGCTGCTGCTGCTGCTGCTGCTGCTTAGGAAACAAAAAATAAAAATAAATGTAATCCACATGCCTTGCCAGCAAAAGAAACCATAGTGTGCACCTTCAGACTCATGAAACTACAAGAGTACAAGCCCAAGTTCTGATGGTGTCAATGCATTTCGTACCCGATAATTATAAAGATAATAGTGAAGTTGCCCATCGCCTGGTCCAAATTTCAACTCTTTCAGGAATGACTGATTTTGCATAACATCTAAAGCATTAAAAACATCAAAATCCTTTTGCTTGGCAACAATAAGTGCATCATTCATCAGCTGAAGCAGTGGAGTCTTAGTGGCAACATTATAATATGAATAAGCAGCTTTCAAAGTCGAGTAATTCTGGTTGCCAAGGATAGATGATGGAAGAGTGTAGAAGCTGCAGAAGTCAGTAATCTGATGAGTCTGTGGGCTTTCAACCAAATAACTATCAACCACGTTCTCAGTTGGCAGAAGCCAATGCTCAACATCATCCTCATCAAAATCCGGAGCAACAACAAACTGGCTCATGTAGTTTCTAAGCAACCGTGTAACAGCCGGTACATCACGAAGCTCCATTTTTCTAAATCCAGGAGTAGCTGTTGAATCTGGCAACTTATAAAGTTTTATTGTTCTACTCATGGTCATCCTTGCCCCAAGCCTAGAGAAGCCAACATCAATAAGCTTCTTTGGGTTCAAAGATCTATGCCAATACTGACAAGTTGTTATTGGTGTTGGAAGAACCACTCCAGCAGTGTAAGCCGCCTGCCAAATATTCTCCATATGAACCCTCCTAGTAACTTCCTTAATCATAACAGGTGCAAGTCTCTTTGATCTGAGCTTCTTATGAACACACAAGAAATTGATCTCAGCCAATTTCACAACTTCATCACGCACCCTAATCCTTGCAGGTACACCAGTTATAAAAGCAACCAGCTTCTTTGAAGCCTTGGCACGAACACCAATGTGCCAGCTCGGAAAATAACCAGGAGGGCGTAGAGCCCACCGGAGAAACTCCTTAGAATAATTAAATCTAAACATGTTCTCATCATCCTCAACATAGTTATTCTTCAAAAGATTGTAAACCTCAGTGCAAGTCTCTTCGGAGTCAATGTCACAAGTGGTCCATTCATACGGACTAGGGAGATTGTAAGGTTCTTGTTTAATTTCAGATAATGGGGTTGGAAGCTCAATAGGGCCCTCAGGCAAGCTTGTGTCCCCAACATCTTTGAATTGACCTACTGGTTGGGTTTCCCAAAATTTGTGTTGCTTGCCTATAGAAATCGAATCCTGGAACCTACGAACTATAGTTTCCAGTGTGCTATCATCCTTAGCAATTGTTTTTTTCTCAGAATCATGATCTGGGTTTTCTTTAGGAGACCTAGGTGGAGAATTACTATTGGTATCATCCATGTCAAATCAAACAAATCAAATTTCAACAGAGCAACTATAAATCGAACAAAATTATCTGAATCCCCTACCAAATAAAAGCAAAATAGAACTTGTTAATATCACAAAATGTACCTGAGCAAATAAGAAACATAAAATACCCATAAATTTTTTATTATATGATATATTCCTCTTGTTCTACAATACCCATAACCACAAAATTTTCCCATAAACAAACGGTACCAAAATCCAAAAAGCTAATAGATCTATGAAACACAAATTAAAAAATTAATTAACTCACAGCTCCACTGGATAAGCTTCGTAGGACTGGAGTTCAAGGAGAATTGAAGATTTTCCGATTGCTTTGACTAACAAATCAGATCCTCATCAAAGTCATTGGGAAGAGAGGAGAAATTGAGTGGCTGTGGTCAGGGCGGCGTACTGGTATTTGCTTTGGAGGCTGCGAAGAAAGCTGTTTTTAGTGTGCCTGCGTTTCCAGTGATTAACCAATGCCCTTTGCTTTGGCTTTGGCTCTCTCTGTGTAAAACTATTAAACTTTGTTTATTGGCTAAATTTTTGTAAAAGGCCCCTCGAGTTTCTTGTAATATCCAACTAACCCCAATGTTTGTGAACCTTTTCACTGGCGTCCCTTATAAGTAGGAATGGCAGCAGGTCGAGTATGAGACCGGTTTCTCATTACCCGTACTCGCCCCGCTAATATTTATTTATACCTGCTCCATTACAGGGCGAGGCAAATAATAAAACGGGATGGGTATCCGCGGGTTTACTCGTTTTAATTTTTTTTCTTTTTTTCTTTAAAAAAATTATTTAATATTAATTTTTTATATATACATATATTCATTTATATTTTTTTTCTACATATTTATACAAAATAATTTATATTTTACATATAAAAATAAGCTATAAATTAAAAATGATATATGAAATATATATATATATAATATTTGAAAAATTAAAAATATATATTATATATATAATCGGGGTGGGTTATAGTATTACCACTAGATTCGGATTTTAAATTTAAAACTTGCCCCGCCCATTTAATAAATAGGGCGGGGCGGGGCGGGCTAAATTGTCATCCCTGCTAATAAGTCATACTCATAAGTAGACCTGAAGCCGAGCCGGACCGGATCAAGTATGAGTTTGGTTCGGAATAAAATTATTATAGATTTAAATTTGAGTTTTAAGTGTAAAATTTATATTTATATACTATATACTAAATCAATAAACGTTGAACGATTAAAATTGATACGTGTCAAAGTCTAAAATTTTAAAAATTTTCACAAAATTTTTAATTAAAATTTTATAATTTGTAAGTAAATAAAATTTTCAAAATAAAAAAAAAAAATCATTATCTAAAACAATTTAAATCAATTAAATAAAAATTTCATTAATTAACAATAATTGTAATAATTGATATTTGAAAATTTAAATTTTATTTGGGTTATAATTCATTGAGGGCTAGTCTAGTTCATATCTGTGGGACTAGGTTGCCCGGCTTGCAGAGGTATTATTAGAGCTGAGTACGGGATTCGCAGATATCGAACCGTACCGAAAATTCGAACCGAAAAATATCCGTTAACCGTTTAACTTTCTTCGAACCTAACCGTCCCGATTTTATTTTTTTTTTACGGTTTTGAAAATTAGTAGTTATTCATACCGAACCATATCGAACCATCCCGAACCAAAGAACCGAAACTATAACCGATTTAAAGGGTTCTTTTATATATATATATATATATATAAATACACACATTTTGATATTGAATTAACAACACATTTAAAGAAATTCAATAATGTATAAGCCAAATTTAATTTTTATTAATTATAATTTTTTTTTTCAAATTAGTAGTTGCAAAATATATATATATATATATATATATATATATATATATATATATACAAACACACACACTTTGATATTGAATTAACAACACATTTAAAAAAATTCAATAATATATAAATAAAATTTAATTTTTATTAATTATAAAATTTCATTTTCAAATTAGTAGTTGCAATATATATATATATACATACACTTTGATATTGAATTAGCAATACATTTAATGAAATTGAATAATGTATAAGTAAAATTTAATTTTTAATTATTTAAAAATAAAAAATATCCAAATCTCCATTTTGTTCCGTTCCGTATCGAACCATCCTATTAGACCCAAATCTCCGTCTCGAACCATCCCTGAAAATCAGAACGATTCGGTACGAAAATTTTTCCTTACGGTTTGATTTTAGAAATTCTATTTTAAAAATCTCCAAAATTCGGTTCGGTTCCAAAAATTTTCAAATCTCTATATTTTTCCGAACGTACTCAGTCTTAGATATTATAGGTACAATCAAGGTACAGCTTTTCTGATTGGAAATAATTATATATATTTTTAATATATTTATTTATCATAATGATCATTAAAATTGTTTTTTGATTTGGGTTTCAAAAATTTCAAATAATAATAATTGAAAATAAGATATAAATAGTAAATTATATTATTTTTATTAAAATATCATAATCATTTGTTCAAATTTATCACAATGTATTATTATTATTATCATATATAATCAAGGGGAAAGACAAATGATACGTTTACTTATTTTTTTTAATTAGTAATTTAATTTCTTGGTAGGTGTTAATAGAATTAAAAATGACATAATAAATTATATTTATTAGTGTAACAATTATCATTTCTTATGTCACAATTATTTGCAAAACATGCCATATAATTATAATTTATTATTTATTTATAATTTATTAACAAAATAATACAATTAAAATATATATAAAATTTTATAAATGTATGTTATAAATTAGTGATTTAGGTTATAATTTTTTATTTTTAATACTGTTGGATTGTGTGTGTGTGTGTGTGTGTCAGACGGCAATAACTATTGAGCTCCATATTTCCGATTTCCCGTTTTGCCGCCAAATGCTCCTGGTCCGGGCAGTACTGACGGAAGGCTTAAACCAGATTGAAAGCTCCAACTGAAACAGACACAATGTGCGGAGACGCTACGAACTGGGACGAGGTTGTGTACAGAGAAAGCATATTGAAAGAGCGAGAGATCCAAACCCTAACCGTCTTTAGAACAGCATGGGCTCCCTCTCCAAGCCCAAGCCCTAGCCCCGACACCGTCGTGGTCGCCGCCAGTGACGGATCAATATCTTCTTACTCCATTTCCTCATGCATCTCCAAGCTTGTACCTCTCTTTTCACTTTTCTCCTTTTCTTTCTCTTTTCAATTTCTCAATTATAGGTACACTGATTAAATTTTGTAATTAACAGCCATTGGGGTTTAGCAATGCCAAGGCTCAACAGTAAGTGCGGTGACCGGTGGCCATGCGAGATTATTTGTAAGTTTAAGTCGCCGGTTGACTATTATCAAATTTGGTCACTCACACTAATGATGTTTTGTTAGGGTTGAACCCACTGCGTTCCTTCAAGGGCATGATGGACCAGCATATGATGTCAAATTCTACGGCAATGGTGAAGATGGTTTGTTATTGAGGTTACATTTAGTACTTTACTCTCTCATTTTTATTTGCTTGGCTGTCTGATTCTTTTGTAGTTATCATCATTATATGTTATCTAATTTTCTTTGCAGCTGTGGTGATGATGGCCGGATTCGAGGATGGAGATGGAAGGAATTTACACAATTAGAGGTGCCCATTTCCTTAAAAGGTAATATATACATATATAATTGCATCCTCTTTGTATTCATGTTCAATGATTTTGCCTTGGTTCATTATTATTATATTTTGCCCTCTCAGGAAATCAAATACAGCCAGTAGTTGACATGGTGAATCCCCAGCATAAGTGAGTGATCACAAATCATAAATTATGCTATCATAAGTTATTCAATATTCCGTTGTTCTTTGTACTTGTAGACACTGAAATAAGCTCATTTGCTACCTTACTGCCCTTATAATTTTGTTTTGCTTTATAATATGACACGATGAATCATCAGAAGATGCTGATCTTTAATAATCTTGCTGCTTGGCTCTTCAATTAGGTTGTAACTTGTTGCGGGTTTGATGTGATCCAATGTCTGTGAACTAACAAGGCATGTTATAATTGTGAAACCAATGCAGTCTATTAGTTGAGCACTACATATAACATGTTTGCATAATTTTGGAAAATGCTATGAGGACATAAGTTTGATTTCATGAACAATGTAGTAGATCATTCTCATTTGTTGTAAACTTAACTATTGGTGCTAAATTGCTTAAATATTTTTAGTTTATGTTGCACTTATTATTATGATGGTTTGCGGGCAGGGTTTTATTTTGCTGTCATATATCTTCTGATGCTTTGTTTCTTTTATTATTACCATCTTTCAGAGGTCCTTGGTGTGCTCTTTCCCCAATTCCTGAAAACAATGCTATTGCAGTGGATACTCAGGTTTGAGATTCTCTCGTTCTTTCAATGTTCCTCTTTCTCCCTCTCCATCCACAAATTCATCCAACTGTTTCCCATAGATTGCTGGATAATCATTTGCAAGTGAAGAAGTTCATATTTCCACTTTTATCTTGTACTTTAGGGGGGAAGCATTTTCTCAGCTGCTGGTGACTCTTGTGCATATTGTTGGGATGTGGTATGTATCTGTTCAAGGTGAATAAATCACTTATATTGTTAAGTTCCCCCATTGAAATGTTGGTGGTTTTTATTCACTCTTAGTTGGCTTCACATGTTCTTAATTTATTCCCAAACCAGTGCTAATACCAGCATGGCTATTATGGAGCTTTTCAGGAGACTTGTAAGATTAAATTGGTTTTTAAAGGACACTTGGACTACTTGCATTGTATTGTTGCCCGTAATTCTACCAATCAGGTCATATCTCTTCTCCTTAATCTTGTTGAATGTTGTTTTGGTTCTTACCTTGTTTTAAAATTATGCCAGTTGTATGTTATAGTGTAAGCTTTGTTGGACCGCCGTATTAATATCTGTAAGAATGTCAATCCCGCAAGAGAATAAAAACTTGAGGAGGAGATCTTGAGATTGACTACAAAAAAAGGAACCTTCTAGGCAAGGGGATGAAACAAAAGAAAGAATTCATCTAAAAGGTCCTTCAAAAATGAATTCCATAGGCAAATATTATTTCTCATAATCAACATTCAAGGATCATTCTGGCAAGATTCTTAGGCCATTAATGCACAAACCAAATGGTTATAATAGATCTGATTCTGGGCTTCATGAGGATCAACATTTTCTTAGCATGCTGGGGGCAGAACACTTCAGTAGACTTTAGCAAGAAAATTTGCCACACTGGTTACTTTCTGTTTATTGTATTTGCTTGTTGAGTTATTTTTTTGTTTCCTTATTTTCGGTAACCTCATACAAAAATCATATTAGTTTCAGCTGTAAAAATAATCTTTTGCAATTTATTAATATCTGGGGCCTTGTTCCTTACATATGCATGAGTTCTTTTTTTGCTGGTCATTTTTAACTTATTCATAGAGGAGCCATGCACAATAATGCAGGCTGCTGTACATTTTGGGTCAGAGATGCAGTGCACAGTTTCTAACTCTATCTGGTTCTTTTTGTCTTTTTGGGTCTCAGATCATAACTGGTTCAGAAGATGGGACTGCACGAATTTGGGGTAACCAGCTTTTCATTTTCAAGGATTTAAGCTATACAATTTAACACAAAAAGAGGGCATGTGATTTAATTTCCTGTCATTTCCTCAATGTTTTGTGCAACTGTATTTGGAAAAGAGGAAGAATTTTTCTAGACTTAAATTCTTATTTCATTGCTTTAACGTTCTATAAAACAGATGATTTTTAGACACAGCAACATCAAAATTCACTGCATAATTATAATGTAAGAAAACAAATATCCACTGGATAATCTCAGTGACTTCTAGAATTATTCAAGTTCCACTATAATCCCATTATGAATTTAGTCTCAGTGCAGCTGCAAACAAATCTTGTAGTTACATTGTTTCCATTTATAAATTATAATATTTAGTAACTTGATCCTTAGTGATTGTGCTTAGTAACATGTATTTGTTATTTTTCTCAGATTGCAAAAGTGGAAAGTGTATCCGAGTTATTGATTCAGAGAAGGATAAGAAATTTAAGGGATCCTCATGTGTTAGCTGCATTGCTCTCGATGCTAGTGAAAGTTGGTTGGTAAGAGTTCATGTAGTCAAGACATGATTGAACTTTTCCATTTTGTATGACTGGTTATTTTGTTATTTTTAGGTTTGTGGAGGATTGAATTTGGTGTCACTGACAGTTAATTTTAAGCATACTTCTCCACTAGAACTGTCATAGGCTTAGGGCTACATTAAAAAAATAGTGAGTGACATACTTATAGTGGCCGGCAGTGATGTGACAAATAAATATTAATGTATTAATTGATTGATCCTTTTGGATTTTAAGTTTCACAAATAGTTCTTTGTGGTGGTTGTGTGGCTTGTGGATATTAACAAAATTTTATATTCATAGGCTTGTAGCAATGGTCAGAGTTTATCAGTTTGGAATCTTCCAGCTTCTGAATGTGTTTCAAGGGCTTCTGGCGGTGCATCTATACAGGATGTAATATTTGATGACAACCAAGTAAGTGAATTGTTTTCTCCTGACAATATGTAATTTGAGCAGGCTTGTCACTGCAGTTCACATTTTTTTTTAACCGGGCATTGGATTCCAGTACTATTTGTACAAAAGTTGTTGAATTTGCTGTTGCTCATATGCTTGGCACTTCTGCTATATAAACAATATTTCATCAGTTAAGCAAAATGATATGCTATTATGTTTCTACTTTCTTGTACTATTGTGGGGATGGATTTGTAATGTGGAATTTAGTCACATCTTATAGTGTTGGATGAGCCACTTGTGAACTTTCTAAAAATACTACCAGATGGCATTGCAAGTTCAAAGCAACTAATTACTAGCTCCAATCTATTTAAGTTTGCATATGGCTGATTTCAATTCAATCTTGTTTTCTCCAGTTCATGGAACTATTCTCATTAGCAATTATAAGGTAACTGTGCTAAATGGTCTCCTGTAGGATGCCTGATGAAAATTCTCTACTCCTCTACGAGATTTGTAGTCTACTAGTATTGAATATTATCACACTAAAAATTCACCTTTTTTTTTATATATTATGCAAATATTTTCACGATCTCATTTTCATTGTATCACCACTTCAGATCTTAGCTGTTGGAGCAGAGCCTCTACTCAGTCGTTTTGACATGAATGGGGCAATTCTTTCACAAATACCATGTGCTCCTCAGTCGGCATTTTCAGTCTCCATACACCCATCAGGGGTATATTTCTATTTACTGTGCTTTCACTATTTTTAATTTATTACCCTTTTTTGGGATATGTGTTTGAGTTTCAATTTGCTGGTGGTTGATTACAGCTCAGTTCTAGATGGCATCAACTGTCTTGCACTTATGAGATAGTTATATGCAAATTTACTATTGTTTATTGGTTTGCATTGATGAATGAGGAATCAATATGTATGATTCTCAAAATATATGAGGGAAAAAAAAAAGAAAGCAAAAACTTAACATACCTTTGTTGATACGGATATGTACCGAATACTTGTATTTGAGTTTGAGCAGCATTGAATGAAACAAATGGTACAATCCCAGTAGCACTTAAATTATCAAAGATTTGGCTTTTTTTCTGTAGAGATAAAAGGTAACATTAGTGACATTTACTGAAGTGGCACAAGCAGATTCAATTTCTATGGATCTATAGAGAGCGCATGTGGCTTTAAATAGGATGAAATGGAGAGAGAATTTGTGTGGCTGATGCTCACTAGTAATTTAAGTTTAGCTGAGCTGAGTGCCACTAGTAAAGGTTCTAACTGAAAAACAATTAATGATTAAAATATTTTGTAATGAATATAATACGGGAGTGAAATGACCTTTTGATTCAGATTTTTGCTCTCTATTTGGAATAGACCTCTTGCATCTTGGCCTGATCTGGAGCATAGCATGGTCTGTTAGCAATTATTTGACCCCTTTATTCCTCGAATGTTTCTGCACAGTTCATGCCCCTGACACCATTCCTCTGTTCAGGTAACTGCAGTTGGAGGTTATGGAGGTCTTGTAGATGTCATCTCTCAGTTTGGAAGTCACTATTGCACATTTTGTTGCGAATGTGCATAAAGAATTCATTAATCTTCTTCTGATGAATGTTTGGAGTAACAGGTCAGTCATGTGTACGAAGATTAAGAGGTTGAAATGAGGACATACCTAGGTGGCTAGGTAATTGCTGGATTTTGAAAAGGTGCTAAAATTCTCTGCTGTTGTTTAACACATATCGTTATCTTAAAGTGCTTTGCTTCAATGGAGCAATGAATGAACTGATATAAAGGTTAAGATGTATTGCTGTACTTTATTATGTTTTCTTCCTTCCAGAATTAAATATCAGGTCTATTTTTTTTCTTAATAGTGTACCTGCACTAGTCTATATTTATTTTTAAGAATTTTAAACAATGTACAAAGGGTGGAGCATACATTGTGATGCGGAATTTTTTTTTTTTATTATTTTATATTAGGGAGGGGGATATCCAATAGAAAGACACAACAATTGTAGACTATACGACAGGGGTAGTCTTTGTCTTTTTTAATATCTCTCACCTTATTGGTAACAACTCTTTGTAATTAGTTAAATTTAAATATGAGATTTTTCACTTTTCAAACTCTTTAAAGATGATGAGACATTTGTTGAATCTATATCTGTTTGTGGACCGGATTTCGGGCTTCAATTAGTGAAAGAAATTGCAGGCCGATTGAGCTAGTTCTTTGAAAAATTGAATATTTTCTAAATTCAAACTCGACCCATAAACAGGTATAGTTAAATCACAATTACAGTTATATTCATATTTGTATTATATGCTTAATAACATACTTGCATTATTCTTTTGTTTTCTAATAACCTTCTTATTGAAAAATTCAAATCTTAAAAAGAAAAAAAAATCCTCCAATCATATTTAATCTCTTATACTATAAGATATATTTAATCAATCAATTATTAAATTAAAAATTATATTATACGCATAACATAAAGATTGATTCAAATTTTTATGTAAGTTCAAATTCTTGTGAGCTTGCAAATTTAGATTCAAGTTAAAACCAAATAAAATAAAATCTTCCTTGCATCCTCTTACAACTACAATTCTTAATCTCTTTCATTATAAGACAAAGGCTTAATTAATTAATAATTATGAAATAAAAAAAAATTATATCATATACAAGGAGAGATCGAATTAAATCCCACCATATTCAATAAACCCAACCCGCATGGTTAAAGAATTGAAAGCCCAATGAACATCTAGTCCAATAACACCCTTTATTTTACCCTCTATTTGAAAAAAGAAAACAGGGGCGAATCCGTAATTGAATAGAAAATAATATAATAATATAATAGTTATAATATAAAAGCCGAAAGCGGAACCCTTAGCAGGCATTCTCTCGCAACATTAACAGTAGTTGTTAAGCTCTCGTCTATTTTTCCTTAACTCCACGGTTTAGATCCGAGGAGTTTGGGAAACCCTAATTTGCTAATTCAACAAAGCAAACTAAGCAAGCTAAAGCTCTCTCCTCGCCGATCATCATCACCATCATCGACGATCATCAGGTTTTTCTTTATATATATCCTTTTATCTCCGATCCAGCGGTCGCTTTTGATTCATATCTTGTTTCCTTATTTTATGATTCCTGTAATCGATATGTGATTTGTATGTGTTTTTTTAGTTGATTGGGACCGAATTGATGGAAGGTTATGAATTTTACTATCAGATTGATTATTTGGATAATTTGGTTCCTTTTGAATTGAAGTTTATTCTAATTGTTGTTATCTGTTACTATTATGTGAAATTGGTTTTTGTTTTGATTCATGTTAAATCTATCCAGGGGAAATAAGGTTATGCAATTATTATGCTTTTAAGAGGTAATTTTGTGGGATGATGTTTGTTTTTTACTTTGCTCTCATTGGTAGTTGTTCAGAGACGGCTCTATTATTGTGTTTGATATTTGATTAGTAAATCTTTCTATTTGTGAGTAATGAATGGCGCAGTAGCCACTGTTTGTTATATGAATGTTGTTGGATTAGGTGTGAGTACGGGCTGTTGATCTTTACTTCTATTATTCTACTTTATTCAATTAAATCAGTGAAAGAATAAAGCCCAGCAAAAAAAGAAACCAACTAGAGATTATCGTACGAGTTATCAGTTTATTATTAATTATTATTATTGTTATTAATCTTTTGGGTAGTTGTGGATAATAAATTATCTCTGGAGGGCATGTGTACGGACACTTGGAATTTTTTTTCCTGGTTGAAAGTTTTGAAAGGCTTTTTTATTCTTATATGCGAGTAAATTGTTGTCACAGTTATGGCTGGACAAGCACCGGAAGGATCTCAATTTGATGCGAAACAATATGATTCCAAAATGAGCGAATTGTAAGTTTTTTTTTATTTCCTTGAAACTTCATCTTTTGCTGTTAAATTTTAGGTCTTTTAATCACTATGGAATACATTTTTAACCCTTTTGTATTCTTGGTTTGATAAATTCGTGGCTACAGACTCTCAGCTGATGCAGAGGATTTCTTCACTTCATATGATGAAGTTTATGATAGTTTTGATTCTATGGGTCTACAAGAGAATCTCTTGAGGGGCATTTATGCATATGGTAAAACATGATTATGCATCTGTATTTTTTCATGGTTTATGTAATGTAATGCAGCATTACATGGCATTTATATTCATTTTAATGCATTGGGGTCCTTTGGTGTCCCCTAATTTCATGAAACACTTGCACAGGAAAAAAAAAAAGAAGAAGAAAAAAGATATCGCATGTTTCGATGACTATTTATGATTATTGTTGTTTTGAAATTCTTTGCACTTGCTATTGAATAATTTGTGATTAATGAAGCATGAATTTTTTTGCATTAATGCATCATGGAGGTTGCCTTTGTTTTTTTTGTTATTCTTTTGATCCTTTGCTCCATGCAAGGATTATATTTAAAGTTCTGACTTGCATTTGTAGGTTTTGAAAAGCCCTCAGCAATTCAGCAGAGAGGAATAGTTCCCTTCTGCAAGGGACTTGATGTGATTCAACAGGCTCAATCTGGAACAGGGAAAACTGCTACTTTCTGTTCTGGTATTCTCCAACAACTTGATTATAATGTGGTAGAATGCCAGGCATTGGTCCTGGCACCCACTCGGGAGCTTGCACAGCAGATTGAAAAGGTTATGCGAGCACTTGGGGATTATCTTGGTGTCAAGGTGCATGCTTGTGTAGGTGGTACCAGTGTTCGTGAAGATCAACGCATACTCTCAAGTGGAGTGCACGTTGTTGTTGGCACCCCTGGTCGCGTATTTGACATGCTGCGAAGACAGTCACTTCGTCCTGATTACATCAAGATGTTTGTGTTGGATGAGGCTGATGAAATGCTTTCACGTGGTTTCAAGGATCAGGTCATTTGTTGTTTTTAAGTTTTTGACATGCAGCTTCTCATCTTAATCTTGTGCATGTATGCATTTAATTTATTAATACATAACTGGTAGTCAAAAAAGATTTACCAAATGCACAAGTATATGGTGTGGAATATATTTACTGGTAGGACTTTGTGTGTGTTTTGCATCATGTAAACCATTGTAAGAACCATATTTCTAGTCATATGCTTTAAGGAGCAGTATCTTTATTGTAAAATTTGTTGTGCTAATCTTGTTTCTGCTCATCTGTCAGATCTATGATATTTTCCAGCTTCTGCCATCAAAGATTCAAGTTGGTGTATTCTCTGCCACAATGCCACCTGAGGCTCTAGAGATCACAAGGAAGTTCATGAACAAACCTGTTAGAATTCTTGTGAAGCGTGATGAGCTGACCTTAGAGGGTATAAAGCAGTTTTATGTCAATGTGGACAAGGAAGAATGGAAGCTTGATACACTCTGTGATTTGTATGAAACCTTGGCCATCACCCAAAGTGTTATTTTTGTCAACACTCGGCGTAAGGTTGACTGGCTGACAGACAAGATGAGGAGTAGAGACCACACAGTCTCTGCTACTCATGGTGATATGGACCAGAATACAAGAGATATCATCATGCGTGAATTTCGATCTGGGTCATCTCGTGTACTAATCACCACTGATCTTTTGGCTCGTGGTATTGATGTCCAGCAAGTTTCCCTTGTTATAAATTATGATCTCCCCACACAGCCGGAGAACTATCTCCATCGTATTGGTCGTGGTGGACGGTTTGGGAGGAAAGGTGTTGCAATCAATTTTGTCACAAAGGATGACGAGAGGATGCTGTTTGACATCCAGAGGTTTTATAATGTGGTGATTGAGGAGCTGCCATCAAATGTCGCGGAACTCCTCTAATGAGATTTTGTCTTCCATTGTTATTAGAGAGATTAATTCCTGCTATTTGTTGTGCTTTTGTTTATTTTATTTTCCCTGTTTTAATTTAAAGTCTTGTTTTGTAGGTCTAGTAACTTCATTTAAAAGTTAAGACTGCTGACCAGTAAGTGAGATATTTCATTCTAAAACGTTCAGGCAATGCTCTATGTAAGGCATTGCGTATTTTTGTTGCATATTCTGGTGATGAATATCCATTATCTTGGGTTTTTAACTTTTTATGCTTCACACGTGTTTTTGTTTTGTGAGTGAGCCCAACCCTTCTTTTAAGTTCGTCTTAGACTCCTACGATGATGATTAGACTCTTAGACTATGTTTAGTTTATAGAATTAACTAGAAATATGTAAGATATTTCTTACTTTGAATTAAATTTTAGATAAAAAAAAAATATTAATTTCATAGAATAATAAATTTATAATTTTTATGAAATATATATTTCACAAAAAAATTATAAATTTGGTATTTTTTAGATTATGAAATAGAATATTTTCATTGGCAAGTTTAAATTTACTACTATTTTTTTTTTTCAGATTTTTTTTAATATATATATATATATTACTGTATATTTTAAAATTAAAATTTTAACTCCCTTGATTAATTTTTTACAAAAAAACATATTGAGTAAATACTAAATAATTTTAAAAATATTTTTTATTTTTTAGTCAAATAAAAATTTTATTTATTATGTATTTAAATTATTTTTTAAATAAAATTTGATAAAATTATATTTAATTTTAATATTAATAATGAAACTAATTTATCAGGATATTATAGTTCTTTATGTGAAATAAAATATTTATTATATATACTATGAATCAAATTATAAAATTGAAATAATTATTTTATTTCTAGTTTATTTTATTCTTTATGAATAGTTATTGTATTCTAAGAACCAAACATAATCTTAAGTTTTTTTTTTTTATGAGAAAAAAATAATAAATATTTTTTATTTAGAAGTTTAAGGAATAAGAAAGAATATTAGTTATTAAGAGTAAAATAGAGTATTATTACATGTTTAAAAGGATAACAAATTTCTTAGGACATGTTTGGTACATTGTAAGATTGAGAATATAATTTTATTTTAAGAATAGGATTTTATTTTTTGCTTTGATATACAAATAATTTAAAATTTTTCCTATTTTTTTACATTTGATTAATTCCGATTACTCCAATTTTTATTGATATGATATATATTTTTAAGTATAATTATTAATCTAATCAATAAATTTTATTTAATTATTTAAAAAATAACTTAAAAATAAATGTCTAAAGTTTTGTAATTCTATTCTATTTGAATTTCGATTCTAAGATTTATTAAACAAATCCTTAACATTCTTTTTTTTCCAAAACTAATTAAACTTCTAAACAACAAATAAATCTTATCCCACCTTATTTTCCTTTTCTTTTGCTTATTGCTACATAAAAAATAAAAAAAGAAGTGTGCAATGTTAGTTTAGAGGTTTGGAGGAGGGTTTTATATATATATATATATATATATATATATATATATATATATATATATATATATATATATTAAAATTTAAAGTGAGTTACATATGAGGGACTATGGAGATTCGAACTCTTAATAAAAATTTTACAATATTTATGTGTTTCTTGGAGACTAGATTATTGGATTTTCATTGTGAATTGTATAAAAGATATATATATATTTTTCAATTAGGATTAGTAATTAGTAATTGATAATATAGTAGTAGTATATTTGAAGATTTAGTTTTAAGAAATTCTAATGTTTTTCTTAAATACTTGAAACATAATAGAGTATAGAAGTATAATTTCATGAAGGAATGAAGGGAATGGCATTTCGTTATTTCTTAGTAACTAAGGAAATATCTTAGGTCATAGTCAGGTTGGGTCCAAAGAGGAAAATAACTGCAGACAAGCACATATGCAAGACATCATCCTAATAATAATCAGACAAAATACATTTTAAAGCTCATAAATTCTCACATATTTATTTATTCAGCTACTAAAAATTTATTTGTTCATATCAAACCCTCAATTTTTTATTTTTTCACATATTAAATGATTTTTAGATAATTGGTAATGAGATTGAGCTTCACGCGCATCAAAAATGAGTAATGAGAGCTTGATGTGCATAAATAAATTTTTCGGGGCTCAACAAATAAATCTATAAAAATTTAGAAGCTTAAGGATGCATTTTATCAAAAAAAAAAAAAAAAATTCAAACTAATAATCATAGGCTAAACGCATTTTGGGGCTCCTAAACTTCATCTGATTTAGCTGTTAAGCCCTTATAATTTTATTTGTCTATATTGAGCTCTCTAACTATTGTTTTTCTATACACTAAGGACTTATTTAATTCCCATTAGAAATGATACTAATCTGTCATTAATGACTTGCCACATCAGACTTATTAATAATAAAAAATTAATTATTTTTCATCATGGTTAGCTAAAACACAAACTCTCTCCTCAACCCCTTCTTTCATCAACCTTTTTTCTTTTTTTCTTTCTTTTTTTCTTTTTTTTTTTTTTATTTTTTATTTTGAGATCTACAAAGTAGCAATTCTTCACCGTCTAAAGTCATTATTGATGGTTGGAACTCATTCGAGAACACACTAATATCAACAATGACTTTATTTTCTTTCAATTCCAGGGCTTCTATCAATCTACCTTTCCAAACTTGTTGTCATCCTCATCTTCTCATAACCATACATTAGGGTTGTAATCAAGCCGAGCCGAGTTTTAGTATGTTTAAACTCGGCTCAATATTTTTTTTTTGAGCTCGAGTTTTGGATTGAGTTTGAAAATTATGTTCAAGTTTAGCTTGTTTAAGTTCAAGCTCAGCTCGTTAATAAATTATAATTCAGATAAACTCGAGTTCGATTCGTTTATAATTTATTAAAATACTCAACTTCCTAAATATTTATTTCTAATAAAATAACTATAACAAAAATACTTAAAACTAACATAAAAGCAAAAGTATTCAATTAGTGAAAAAAAAAATTCAATCATAAAATTGAGCATTACATGTATTACAAATATATTAGTTAATAAAAAATATTTTTAAAAATTAGAATATTAGATTATATAATAAAGAAATATTAGATTATGTTAATTATGAGTATATATATTTTAATTAAATTGAATTACCAAAAAGTTTATAAGAGTATTAAAATATATTTTTTGGAGTGTCAAAATTATTAAGTTAATAATAATAATAATAATAATCAAGTTATTTATGAATTTATTATTGAGTTGTTCACGAGCCTATTAATCAAGTATATTCGTGAGCTTATTATCGAATTATTCATGAGCCTAATCGAACCGAGTTTTACTTTACTCAAACTCGGCTTATTTATTAATTAAGCCTTAAAGTAAGGTTCAAGTTTGACCCATTTATAAAACGAGCCGAACGCGAACGAGGTTTTATTGAGTCGAATACTGAACCGCTCGCAAACGGTTTAACTCATTTGCAACTCCATCATACATAATGCCTCACTTTCTCTTTATTGCTAGAAAATTATGATTTCTAAAGGGCTGTTTTTTATTTCTCTCTTTTTTTTCTCTTGCTTATAAGATTTGAATTGAAATATTTTTTTTGGAATTGGTAAAGAAGAATCATGGATTGGGATTGGGGGAGGAGGGTAGGACGTGTGAAGGTGGAGATGGATTGTGATTTTAGTAACAAACAAAAAGTGAAAGGAAGGCAAAATTAATTAGGGGGTAAGGGAAAGAAACATGGTAGACAATTTTGAGATTGGTGAATTGAGAAAGGGAAAGTTTGTTTTAGTAATCTTAGAAATTAATTTAGATTTTATACTTTTTGGATTTGAGTTTGTCCAAATCATTATTTTCTAGATTTGATATCAAAACTTTAAAATTTAGGTATTTGGCGTAAGAAGTTATTCTAAAAATGAAAGTGTTTTTTTGTTTTTTTTCTCTTTTGGGTAATTAAAAAAAATGAATCAAATGGGTTCCCATAGTTTCTTAATATTTCAATCATCAAAATTCTTGAGAGTTTTTCATTTTCATTATTGATTTTGTGTCAAGATCAAAAAGAAAAAATGAAGAAATAATTGAAAGAAAGAGCTTTTAGGCTGCATATTTATTTATTTATTTAAGTGTTGATCAATGATTTTTCATCACAGATATTTTAGTCATATTGTTTTTATTCATTCATGAGATTTAACAATGCGTGACATCTACCATCTTCAACTGATGTTAAATAAGTCCTTAATATGTAGAAAAACTGTAATTGGAAGGCTCAATGTAAATAAATAAAACTATAAGGATTCAATAGTAAAATCAGGCAAAGTTCAGGGGTCCAAGATGCATTTGACCATAAGCGTATGACATCACAATATCACAGGCAAGGTAAAGTATCTCAAACCAACAACTCATATCTCTAATACCAATGTAATGTTTTTTTCATGGATCGAAGAAAGCTTTTAAATTACACACTTTAGACAAATTTTGACAATAATTATTAAGTTTTGTACACTTTTTAGGAATCTTTCTTAAATTAATTATTAGATAAAAGAGACAAGTTTTAATTTTATTTTCAGATGTTCATTTTTTTTATATTAAATCTATGCATCTTTCGAGTCATAGAATTTGTCCATAATTGGTGACTAACTAGTTTTGTTGCCTCTAACAATTTTGTTTTCTTGGACAAAAATTGAAATTAATTTCTATTTTCTTTTTAAAAATATACAATCAAATATAAAATTAAATTTTTGGTGAATTCATTCTTGAATTTATATTTTGAATTCAATTTTTATTAAATAATAAAATATATATGATTAAATAAATTTAAAAATAATTTTAATAAAATGATTAAATAATTTTTTTCTTAATCCTAATTTTTGTTAAGTTGTTAGGTCCACTCTAAATAAAAGTAATGTCTTTAAAAAAAATTATTTTTATCTATTTATTTATATTTTATAATTACACTTTTAAATAATATAATTTTAATATTATAAATGATTTACTTTTCATAAATATATATTTATTCACTTTTATATTTGTAATTTTTTTTTTTATATTTGTATATTAACTTTTTTTATTATATTTTAATTCACTTTTTACATTAACACATTTACATTTTTTTTAATTATATTTATTAGTAGGGGTGAGCAAAACCGAACTGAAATTAAAAAATCAAACCGATTGGTTCGGTTTGGTTTTTTAGTGGCTCAGTTCGGTTTTATTTTAAAAAAAAACCGAATTAAATTTCGGTTCGGTTTTTATCAAAAAAAATTTAGTTTGTACCGAATCGACCGAAATTTTAATATATTTATATTTTTAATATATTTATGTATATATATATATATATATATATATATATATTATATTATATATAATAATTTTAATATATATATATAATATTATTAATAATATATATATAGTTTATTATAACAAAAAGAAAAAAAAATTGTCAAACCAAAAAATCGAACCGAACCAAACTTTTTCGATTCGATTCAATTCAGTTTATATAAAATTTAATTTCGATTACTTCGGTTCGGTTTTAAACCGAACCGACCGAATGCTCACCCCTATTATTAACTATACAAAAGAGCAATACGCTTTTAACTGGTATTTTTTTTCTTTTATATATAGAATTGGAAGTGGATGACTCGAACTTGAATTTATTGTCTATTCAAAAGATGTATTACCAATAAATTATTCTTAAGAGGAAAAAAAAAGTGATTGATAGACTTATTCCTGGGTCGGATTGCAGGTCACAATTAGTGAAAAAAATTATGGGTCAAACGGGCTAAATTTTTGAAAAATTGAATATTTATTAAATTCAAGTGTGATTCATAAACAAGTCTAGTGATTTATACAAAGAAAAATTAACAAATATATCACGTTAATTAATTAGAAAAATAAATTGTTACAAAATATTGGAACAAATAATAGTATTTTGTAATTTTTATTTTCATTTTTTTCATTAGAGTTAGTACGGTTCGGTTTAAGTCGGTACTAAATTAAAAATCAGTATCGTACCAAATTAAAATTTTTAGTAAGGTTCTCGTCCTAAATCTTAAATTTCTTACAGTACAATATTAAAACAGTTCAATACTTCTACTGTACAGTACTAAAACAATTTGGTATTTCGGTTCGATATGATATTTCTGAGTACTGTACTTATCTCTAGGCCTAAGATTTGAATTTTAATGGGTGTTATTAAAACTTTTATACATATATCAATATAGATATTATATATAATTGATATAATAATAGGTCTAATTGATATATATAATTGGTCTAAAGTTTGGATTTTAATGGGTTATATATATATATATAATTGATATTATGTTAAAATTAAGTATTATAAAAAAATCAATTAAATTCTTTAAACAATAATTTTAAAGAATTAAATATAAAAAACTTATAATTATAATTTTTTATTTCATTAAATAATTATTTTACATCTAATTTCAACCAAAACATAATAATTATTTCATTTTCGTCACTATTTGATGAACTAAAGAAGTTTGTTTTTGTGAATTATGCTTAAATAATACAACGTATTATAGCCATTTTGGGCTTTTAAAACTTTTTAGTCTCTTCATTTTCTTTTCACCTTTGGACTGAACTAAAATCATGTCTCCTCCAGCTACCAAACTCACTTCTTCTTAAACCTTAAAAATTACCATAGAATCACCACTTCTCTATAATCTACAAGTACATATTCAATTTCTTTTTTTTTTTATTAATTCATTTATTTACACATTGAAAATAATTTATTTACGTAATGAAAATAATTTTTTTGTATTATAAAAAAAATTTAAATTCTTTAAAAAATAATTTTAAAAATTAAATATAAAAAAAATATATCCAGCTAGTTTAATGAGTTGAAATGAATACCTATATTCTACCCTTATATAACCCATAAATTAATGGGTTAAATGTATTATACCTATTTAACATTTAAATTACTCATTTATCATCCACACTCTTATTTAAATGAGTGGGTAAATGGATATGAATGAAATTACTACTCTTCGGTGTATGAGATAAGAGCATACAATTATGCTTTTTTTCCAAAATTCACAATCCTTCTTTCCTTTTTCTTATTTTAGACGCAGGCAGGGCCTTTGAAATTACACTTTAGTTTCTTTCCGTTGAAGTAGCTTGCAAAAAGGCCTAAAAGAAACAAACTACGTACATTGCTTCTCCAAAGAAATTTCTTCTCAATTTTGCAAAGATGACACGGCACTTCCACTTATTTTGCCATGTGCCACATTTTAAACCGCGTAACTGATTGACAAATTATTTCTATAAATACCCCAATATTTTTCCTTTTTCTATAAACACCACAAGTAATTATTTTTCTTTCAATTTCACTAATGGAAGCAACAAAGTTTCTCTCCTCCCCACAGCTTCTCCAGCAGCCATTTTCCGTTTGCCGTCGAAAAAGCATATGCATAGCATCCATGGCATTTAATAAAAGAGATTTTGGTGGTAACCTTGTTGATGAGAATATGATTTTACTTAGAGTACGTATTAAGGAGATGAAGAAGATTGAGGAATGTGAAAATCTCCCTTCTCATTGGATGGATTGGGAAAAACAATATTTTGCTCATTATAATTATTATAATGATATTTGTGAAGCAGTAGGGCTTTTGCAAAACTTTTTTATGAACATTAGACCAAGCCTTGCATTAGGGATCGTTGCACTTGTTTTAATGAGTGTTCCCTTCTCTACTGGGGTGGTTTTCTTTAATGTTTTAGAGATCATCAAGAGAATTTTTATTTGGGTTTCATCTTTAATTAGCTACTAATTAAGTAATGTAGGTGGTATTAAAATCCCTTTTTTTTTTTTTTTTTTTTTTTCTATATTTGAAATTTTAAATGAGATGACACGAATTAATTATATGTTTTATTTGTATTATAAGCTAACATTTGATTATTAAATTTATATCTTAATAATATGAATAATTATTCATCGATAAGTTAGTTTCAAGTCAGTTGGAGTTGATTGATTATCTAAAATTGTAAAATTATCAGTTCAAACTTTAATTGAAGCTAAATTAACAAATATATATACAAGAAATGCTTTTGAAATTTTCATCATCTTCTTAAATAATTGATTACACTTTTTAATATATTAAAATTTTTTTAACGGGACAAATACTCATAGATTGTATATATGGATCATGTATAGGGAATTCAATATACAAATAAGAAGTAACAAAAAAAAGGATGGTGATGGTGATGGTAAGCAGGGTAGGGTTGTGCAAACGGTCGGTTCTGTTCAAAATCGAATTGAACTGAAATAATCGAAATTACATTTTTATCAAATTGAATCGAATCAAACTTAAAGTAAAAATCAAACCGATCTGAAAAAGTTCGATTTGGTTTGGTTGGTCGGTTTGGGTTGATTTTGGTTTTTTTTTTGTTGCTATTTCTCCTTTTTTATATATATAATTTTTGAGATTAAATTCAAGTAAATTTTAATATATGTTTAATAAATATATATAATATAAATATATTTTAATATATGTATATAAAATAAATATATTTTAATATGTATATATATAAAATTCGGTCAGTTCGATTTTAATAGAAATATTTTAAACCGAATTGAATCGAACCAATCGATTCGGTTTTGCTCACCCCTAAGTAGAGGTGGCAATTTCACTCATATCCATTTATCCACCCATTTAAATTAGGGTATGGATGATAAATGGGTAATTTAAATATTAAATGAGTAATAAATGGGTATAGCCTACTTAACCTATTAATTTATGAGTTATATAAGGATTGAATATGGGTACTCATCTCAATCTATTAAATAGGCTCAGTCCATTTTTAAATAACATTATTTATTAGTTTTTGAATTTTTTTTTTATCCAAGACACTAGAATATTTAAAGTTTAATATTATATTTATTTTTTATAATTTTTACAAATATTTTTAATTTAAATTTTAACTTCACACATATTTCAAATAATTATTTAACATTCTTTTTTATAATTTAAATTTTTTATTTGATATTATTTTTAACGTTTAAATCATTTTTATTTGATTTAAACTATTTATTTGATTTAAATTAAAAAATTATTTAAATAAAATGTCTTTCCCTTATTATTAAAAATAGACATCATGATTTAAATTATAATTATAAGTAACATATTCAGTTAAAGAAAAATAAATAAATAAATAAAAATTATTATTATTTAAATTTTTTAGTTTTTTTTACTGGTACATATATAATGAGAGAAATAAAAAAAAAAATAAAGAATAAAGAAAGAAAGAGAGAGAGGGGAAAATAAGAAGTTTGTTTATAGAGAAAAAGAAAAAGAGAGGCTTGACTTCTTGGTAGGTAGGTGTTAATTATTTTTATTTATTTTTTCATTTATTTATTTAAATTATTTTAATGAAATTTAAATCATGGTGTTTATTTTTAAATAGTTTCATTTAAATAAAATGTCTTTTCTTTATTATTATTTTGTTTCCATTCATGTTATTTACATTTATTTTCAATATGTAGATAAATTATTTTATATAATAAATGGATAAATAGGTGGGTTATGATTAATTTGAGTTAAATAGATATGGATATCCATATAAAAATTAAAAATAATCATAAATGAATAACATACAACTCTACCCATTTAGATCCAATTCATATCCACGCATTTGCCACCCTAATGGTAAGTTATAGTAACCCCAAACTCTTCTAGATTGGGATCCTTTAAATATGATTCAAAGGAACATTTTGAGGATTTCTTGATCTTGCATGCTTCCATTGCTTAGAAGGAAAGTGAAACATATTTTTAGAGGAAAGAAGGAAAAGGAAGGAACCTAAAAATTAAGTTAATTATTTGCAAGCTAGGGATATGCCCTTGCCTTTTCTTCTTCTTTAATTTTTAGTTTGTTATGTATCACAAGATTAATGTAATAGCTAGCTTTTGAAGTAAATTTTTTTTACTTTTTAAAATAAAATTATACATCTTACTTTTTTTTTTTTTTTTTTTTTAATTTTGAAACAAGATATACACACGGATTAGGGACAAAATAAAATTTTTCATAAAATCATGACAATTTTATAAATGTGTGCTAATTTATATAACTCATATATACTTTAACCACAAGCAACGTGAAATCTCGAAAGACCAGACTCCATCCCGCAAAAGAAAATAACCACACTTTACTTTTTAAAATAAAATATACATCTTACTTAAAAGGTTATGAATTAAATCTTGAAACTTTATTTTTCTTAGATGGAAGCTTTTATAAATTTACATATAATATATTGGAACAAATTCAAATTGGCCTCTAAAATTAAGGAATTGTCTAATAAGTAATAACTTATTACTAATAAGTCTGTCCTGAACCCAATAAGTCTACTCTTGTTTGGGTGGGCTGTACGCCTCTACCCACATAGAATGGGTTGCGGCCTCCAAAAGCCATTTTGTGTTCATTTGACCCCAACTCCTCATTGTCTTGAGAGGCCACAACATAATTTGGTAAGGTTTGGTTTTTTATTTTTTAATTTTTTTTAATTGAATTTGAATTTTTTTTTATAAATCTTAAAGTATCAAAGTATATATGTTAATGTAAATACATAATATACATAGTCAAATACACGCCTAATTTCACTTACCATTGCATCACCATTGTGAACTTCTCTCATATCTTTTATGTGCAGCCTACACCAACTCCATATGCAGTCAACTAACATCCTTCAATCATACTTCCATTAGTGTCATTTATTTTCTATAAATACATTGCATTTCTCTTATAATTTATACAATAAAAATATACAAAATACTCAATTCTTTCTCTTTCTTTTTTTATTCTTTATGTTCTAACAATATATATCCAGTATTTTAATAAAAGAAGGATTATTTGATTCTCACTAATACTATATCTCGTTTTTAGTTCTAAAAATAAATAAATAAAAGAGGTATATATATATAATTTTTTCATTGTAAATCTCTTGATATCGACTTGAATATTTTACTATATTGGCCAAACTGCTGAAAATTATTAGACAGCAAAGTTGTATAATCTATGATAGTAGACATATAGCACTTGAAGAACTGAATGGAGATCAACACTAATTAGGACTTGTTTGGTTCATTCTCAAATTAAAATCTAAAAGAAGATAAATGTTCAAAATTTTAAAATCCTATTTTGAGTTTATTTTTAAAATAATTAAATAAAATTTATTGATTAGATTAATAATTATAAAAAATATATATAAATTTTATAAAAAAAAATAAAAATATATATCATATTAATATAAATTTTAGATTATTTGTGAACCATGATTAAAAAAAAAATTATTTTAAAAATTATATTCTATTCCTAATTTCAAAGTGAATCAAACATGCTCTCAGGGAAAGAAAATCTACAAAATAATATATACAAATGCTGAAATTTCAACAACAATAGATCATATTCATGAAAACCATTGTAAAATGAATATAAGGAAAAAGAAAAATGGTCGAAACTACACTAAAAATAAACTCAACTCACTTAGAATGGAGCAAGATTTGAAAAAATAATAAAACTAAGTGCAGAAATTGAAAGAACAATAGGAGGAAATTGTAAGGAAAAGTAAAGCATAAGACAAATCTATGATAACGAGGAATTTGAATAACCGTTGCTTTTGTCTTCCGTAATTTTTTTTTTTTTATTATTTTGTTTTGCAATAAAGTGATATTATGAACCACCTTTTGTATACCGTGCTAAGTTTATTTTTCAGATTTAGTTAAAGGCAAATCACCTACGTCTAAATTTGGAGATTGATAAATAAGGAAAAAATTCTCATTTATGATATGATTCAAATAATCAAACTCTAATTAATAAGAAAAAGAAAAACAAACTTTCTTATCAATTAAATTAGCTCTTGGAATTTTTTAGCATTGCATTTGACTATAGGCTAAGGGTATCCACTTTTTTTTTTTTTTTTTGGAACTTCTATTTATGAGATTTTTTTTTCATGAATTCATTTCAACTTGATCAAAGCCATTTGGATTTGGTATAAACAGGAAAATTACTAAATAAATTTGGTGCACATAAAAATAGGGCACCATCTCTCATATTCAAGTGAGAATATCTTCCATAAATAAAGGTAATAATCCCTAAATATGAGTGTAAGATGCACTATTTTCATATGCATTGGATATATTAAGAGCATCCATGACAATGCTCTTAGTTTCACTCCATATTATAATATAAACAATTCAATTCCCTATTTTAACTTCTTTTAAAAATTGTGCATACTCCAATAATACTCTTTATATCACTCTCTATATAATTTTTTTATTAATAAAATTATTTATGAAAAGAATAATGAGGAGAGAATAAGAAAGAAGTAAATAAAAGAATGAAAGAGAAACTAATAAAAAACTAGTTATGAGCAACTTTCTCACTCCTTAGATTTGAGGAGGGAGAAAGTGACTCATTATAAATTTTAAAAAAGGAGCTTAGTTTAGTAGGTTGTTGGAATGAGTTTAAATTGTTGAAAAATTTTATGGGATATTTCACACGCACAGCGAAAACATAAAATAATAAATAACTCATAGCAAAAACAATAAGAATTTTACATGGTTCGGTTTTTCAATAAATCTACATCCACAATCCACAAGGAATAATTCACTATAACTCTTATAGTTACACGGTACAATGTTTGGACAGGCAAAATTGTAAACCCTCTCTCACACAACATTCTAAAACCCAGTACACTCTTTCTCACAGTAAACAAAAATTAAATAAATATAGGATAATTTTTGGACGGAGAAAAAATTATCAAAATCCTATCACTCACACAAAACTCTTTGTCTTTTTGTAATTTTTTCTTCAGAGAAATTTTCTCTGGCACACAATTAAAATGAAGTAAGGAAGGCCTTATTTATAAGCCTTCCTTATATGCGTGCAGCTGCAAATTCTAATTTTGCAGCTGGGCGGTGGACACCGAAAATTAATCTTTTATTTATACGTTTTTTTTTTCTTTCTACAATACCTAATATTTTGATTTATTAGGTTGTGGGGCCTACCATATTGGAGGGACTCACATTACTTAACAAATCTCCCCCTTACTACAACATGGAGGGCTTTACCATGACAACAACTCTCTGTCAGTCTCTCCTATGATTATGGGTCTCTTCATACTCCCCCTCGAACAAGAGTCGTCTACATATTGAGTTTTGACGGTCTTTTTAAGAACTGATTTATAGGGTTTCCCCATTCTCGTTGATGTGAAATTAACACCCTGCTTCAAAATTTCACATATCTCAACCTTGTTAGAAAATCAAACTCTCTTTGCAGTTTTCTCGATTTTCTTCACTTTACTGCTTTTTATCTGTAAAAAAGAATGACCATCCAAATAACAAATATTTTTTCCTTTCTTCCTACCCTGCATTACCAAGCTACCTCCTCTATATACTTTACATGTTTTTCCAATACCAATATATTTATACCCATGTGACACCAGCTCTCCTAATGAAATTATGTTTGCTCCTGCAGTAGGTACAAATTTCACATTGAAAATATTTTTGATAGTACCATTGTGGACTTTCAGGCAAACTCTCCCAACGCCTTCAACCCTTAGCTTCAATTTGTTTCCCACATTGATGTAGCCATATTCTCCATCAGTATGTAAAGTATCAAACATAGCTCGATCTCTGCAAATGTGCACATCAGAAGCAAAATCTATCACCCAGTTAGAATTGCTCTCACCAGAGCAACTATCAACATCTTCACCTTGTACTAGGTGGAATTCATCATCAGACTCATCACTGGTCTTGACCACATTAGAGGAATCATCATCATCGATATTCAGCTTACCCTTCATCTTTTCTTGCAGTTGCTTAAGACTTTTCAAGTCTTCTTTTAGCTTTGGGCAACGATGTTGTATGTGACCAGTTTCTCCACAATAATAGCACTACATATTACTATAATCTCTCGACCGAGATTTTGATATATTCATGTGATCACCTCTCCTTTTATTTTGATTCCTCCCTCTCTCACTCCTCTCAACTAGTGCTATGCCCTCACTTTCAGTTGAAGTGCTCTAACCCCTCATCATCCTCTCATTTTCTCTTAATACCGTTGTAACTTCAATCAATTTCAGTGTAATTTTTTCAGCACACACTGTTTGCACTAATGATTTGTAGGATTTGGGCAATGACGCAAGCAAGAGTAATGCCTGCTCCTCATCTTCAACTTTTTCACTAGCATTCAGCAGCTGGCACACTAGCTGATTAAATTTATTAATGTGGTCATGGAGGTTTCCTCCTTCCTCTATCTTGAGCGAATACATCTCCATTTCTATTAACAATCGGTTAGTCAGCGACTTTGACGCATAGATCTCCTCCAATTTGTTCCATAATTTCTTTGGTGACATCTCCTTATTCACTTCAAATTTTGCTTGTGGGGCAAGTGCTAACCAGATGGTGCTCACTGCCTTTCTTTGAATAATCTTCCATTCGCTCTCAGTTATACTCGTTGGCTTTTCTTCATCCAAAGCCGAATCAAGACCTTGTTGCACCAAAGGTCCTGAATAGTACTCCGCCATAGAGTAAAATTACCCTTTTCATCAAACAAAGGGGCTGAATATTTATATGCACTATCCATTTTATCTGAAAAACTCCTCTTTTTTTTTTTTTTTTTTTTTTTTTTTTTTTCAGATCTCTGTGAATAGTATATCTTCTACAGTACTGTATAAATAGTACAATATAAATAGTAACCGTATCCTGTTACAGTACCGTATCCTGTTACAGTACCTTGTTACTGTATACGTTATTATTGTTTACTGTTACTATAAATAGTAACATGCAAAAAATAAAATTTTATGTGGTTACTATTCACTTAATTTTTTGATTTACACCCGTTCTCGAAACGGATTGCACCAAAAAATTCCTTATATTTTTATCTTCCTCGTAGTATATCTTTTTTTGTCAAAATATGATACTGCCCCGGATAATAGTCACACTTCAATCCCAATAAAATTTTTCTCTACTCCAAAATAAGAACCTGAAGTTCTGATACCACTTGTTGGGAAATTTTATGGGATATTTCACACGTACAGCGAAAGTAGAAAATAATAAATAACTCACGGCAAAAAAAATAAGAATTTTACGTGATTCGATTTCTCAATAAACCTACATTCGTGATCCACAAGGGATAATTCACTATAACTCTTATAGTTACATGGTACAATTTTTGGACAGACAAAATTGTAAACCCTCTCTCACACAACACCCTATAACCCAGTACACTCTTTCTCACAGTAAATAAAGATTAAAGAAATGTAGGATAATTTTTGGATGGACAAAAAATTATCAAAACCCTATCACTCACACAAAACTATCTATCTTTTTGTGATTTTTTCTTCAGAGAAATTTTCTCTGGCACACAATTAAAATGAAGTAAGGAAGGCCTTATTTATAAGCCTTCTTTATACGGGTGCCAATTGCAAATTCTAATTTTACAGCTGAGCGGTGAATAAATGGAAAGCTGCACCGAAAATTAATCTTTAATTTACACGTTTTTTTTTTTCTTTTTACAATACCTAATATTTTAATTTATTAGGCTGTGGGACCCACCATGTTGGAGGGACCGGACCCACACTACCTAACATAAATAAGTTTAGCTTCCTATTTTAAGGAAGGATTGAGAATAAAGAGGCTATTGAGAATGCTCTAAATAATTTATAAGTGTAAATAGTAAGTGAAGTCAATTTATTGCGATAAATGAAAGAAAAAAAAAAGTTTGAGGCTTAAGGCCTAATGATTAAAAAAATCTATTTTTTTTTTTAAATTTTGTTCAAAACTTTTAATTTTATCAATTTTATTCTAATTTTTAAATTTAATTGCAATTATGTCCAAAAGTGAGAGAAAATGATTGAAATTGAAATTAAAAACTAATATTATATTTATAATTGAAACAAAACAATTTATTTATTTATTATTTTTCCATCCACCTTTCACCTTTTTTTCTCACAATCTCTCTTTAAACTTCATATTTTTCATAAAATTATGAATTAATAATTACTGTATTGGATTTTTGGAGTTGAAAGAAAAAAAAGAAATATGATTTTTTTTTTTATTTTTGAGGTGGGATCAGGCTGTAAAAGGGAAGAGAATTGGATTTCATAAATTGAGAGAAAGAAAGAAATGAAAAGAAGAGAAAGAGAATAATAATTGTTTTTTGGTAGTGAAAATCATTGGTGTAGAAAGAGAAAAAAAAAATTAATATAATTATTTATTTTAGTTATGAATATAATTTTTTTTAATATTAATTTTGATGAATTTTTCCTATTTAGATATAATTGCAATTAAAATTATAAATTAAGATAAAATTGATAAAATTAAAAGTTGTAAATAAAATTGTAAAAGTGAGTAAAGTTTTGGGATTTTTTTTTTTTTTTTTTTTTTTTTTTTGAGTGATTAAGCGGAAGCTTAAAGTGAGTAGGATTATTTCTTTTGAGTTCTATAAGTCCTGCAATTATTGGTTTCATGTGGCATAAGTTCATTTGATCTTAATATATCTTAATCCATCAACTACCAGTCCACCATTGGGAAATACAAGCTCACATGGATGTTGTTAAAAGTCTTACTTCAAGTTTTAATTTCATTTCCTTTTGTTGGGTTCACAGATGGCTAATCAATCTGTTGTTGCTAGAAATGTACTGATTAGCAATCTGTAGGAGTATGGACTTCAGTTTCTACTCTAAGGCTTCATAGCCTTCTTTGTATGGATGCTATTGATTAATGAAATCTTTTCAAATTTGGCAAAAAATATATATATATATATATATATGTACCACATAAACTACCTAACTATAATTTATGTTACATGAGTAATTAAATAAAACATTAAAATTTTGTCTAGTATCAAGATTTAGGAAAGATTTTATCAGGCAAAAGCAATTGTTTTGATATTAATAATTAATAATTTATATAGATAAATCCTAAGATTAACTTTAAATTTTATTTTTCATCAAATAAAACTTTAAAATTTATTTGGACACTAGAGTTCGAATCTCACTGATCTTAAATTTCCCTCTCTAATAATGTTCAAAAAAATTTTAAAATTTATTTATTTATTATCTTATTAATTAGAATTTTAATTTTTAGATCAAAGAAATATTTGAATATGAGAAAATTATAAGTGTACATAACCCATTTCTGGTAAAAATACAAGATCTTGATATCAATGAAATAGCGGTCCCAACCTATCCTATTGTAGAGGAAACGTGGAGATATTTGATTACGCCAAAAAGAAAACAAATTTCATCTCAGTTTATTGATAACAGTTTCCATCTACCAAAACCCACCTAACGACCGTTTAGTGTTTCTTATTTATTTTGAAGTTAAACTTAGAAGAAGAATAAAATACTAAAGAAACTGTTTAGTTTTGAAGAGTCAAGATTTTACAACCTTTTTCAACCTCAATCCCTCCTGTTATTATTTTCTGTTTATTATTCTTTTCTAGTGAAAACCCACATCAATATTTGTGTTTTTGTGAAGTTTCCTGAGATTTTCCTTCTCAGATTGCAACATTAAAATTATTGATAACCTATTTTCTTGAAATTCTAGTTCTTGTTTTTCTTGCTATGAATTTATAATTCTTTCTGGTCATTCTTGATTAAAGAAAAAAATGGAGGAATCTTTACTTCTTGCCTTCCATAAAGAGAGAAAATCTGAAGGAGAACAAGTTCTAGCTGCAATATTACCTCTATTAAAACTTATTACACTTGCTCTGTTTGGTTTAATTCTTACCAAATTCCATTTTGTCCCTAAAGCTACTTTAAAACTTCTTAGCAAGCTTGTTTTTGTTCTGCTTTTGCCCTGTTTGATATTCACTTACCTTGGTCCAGTAATCACTCTTCATAAAATCATTCACTGGTGGTTCATTCCTGTGAATGTAATTATTAGTACTACAATTGGTTGCATAATGGGATACTTAGTGGCTTTAATCTGCCGGCCGCCGGCAGAACTTTTCCGATTCACAATAATAGTGACAGCGTTTGGAAATACAGGTAATATCCCACTTGCAATAGTTACATCAGTGTGCCATAGTACTCATAATCCTTTCGGAACAGAGTGTTCTGAAAATGGTATAGCTTATGTTTCTTTTTCTCAATGGGTTTCTGTTATTCTTGTTTATACTCTTGTTTACCATATGATGGAACCTCCAATGGAGTATTATGAGATTGTTGACTATAATGAAGAAGGAACAGAAATTGAAGAAATAAATATTGATAATCACAGTAGACCACTTCTTGTAGAAGCAGAGTGGCCAGGAATGGAAGATCAAGAAACAGAACATAGTAAAACACCTTTTATTGCAAGACTCTTTAATAATATTTCCGGAATTTCACAAAGAAATGTTCCAAATCTTGATGATGATACAATAAAAGAAGAGGATATAGAGTATGAAAATAGTCCTACATCGATTCGATGTCTAGCAGAAACTCAAATGGTTAGAAAGATTCGAGTTGTTGCAGAGCAAACACCAATTCATAACATTCTTCAACCACCAACAATCGCTTCTTTATTAGCTATTATTGTTGGAGTAATTCCTGCAGTGAAAAATTTCATTTATGGTACTAATGCTCCATTAGAATTTATATCAGACAGTTTATCTATAATGTCTGAGGCAATGGTTCCTTGTGTTATGCTAATTCTTGGAGGAATGTTAGCTGAAGGTCCAGATCAATCGAATCTTGGTATTCGAACAACGATTGGTATTATTGTTGCAAGGCTTTTGGTTCTTCCTGTGATTGGATTTGGAGTTATTTATTTAGCTGATAAATGGAATTTTCTAATTCCTCATGACCAAATGTATCGGTTTGTGCTATTGCTGCAATATACAACTCCAAGTGCTATTCTTTTGGGAGCTGTTGCAAGCTTGAGAGGTTATGCAGTTAAAGAAGCTTCAGCTCTCCTCTTCTGGCAACATGCCTGCGCTGTGATTTCGCTTTCATTGTATCTGATTGTGTACTTTGATCTTCTGTTTTCGTATATCTAAGGGTACTCCTCAACCTTGCCTGCTTAATGTTTTTTGTGTGGAAGTGAAGAAATTCCCCTGTATGAAGCTGAGAAAAAATGATGTTATTCGGAGATCTATAATTTTGTTTATTTCTATTATTATCTCCAATGTCTATACTCCTATTTCTTGTCTAGATCCAATTTTATTTGCGAATTAATTTCACTAAAAAAAAAATCTCATCTTATATGATAATGATCTTTGTATCTGGGGTGGAATTAGACATGAAAATTTAGAGGGCCAAATACAACACTAAGAAAAAAAAAATAAAGTTTATGAGACAATATGTGTGACTTTTAATTTTAAAGTGTTATAATATAAAAATTTGTATAAAAAGCATAGATAAAAAATGAAATTTTCAAAAATTTGAGCGGCTATATATATCTTTTTAAAAAGGATAAAATATTATTTCGTTTATGAGATTTGACTTAATTAATGAAATGGTCTCTCCATTTCGTCAAACTAATTAAAACGTTCATGTGTTTTGCTTTCTTCAATCATTTTAATCTTTTCGTCAAAAAATTCATTAAATATATATCAAAAAACTAAAATACCCCTCATTTTAATCTAAAATTTTCACTTACACCATACAAAAAAGCAATAAAAAATAAAATTTGAAATACCTCAAGGTAAAATTAAGATGCAAACACTGATTTGTATATGATTTTCATGCAATTTCTGGACAATTAAATTAAGCCTATGAAATAAAAAACAATAAATTCCAAAAAACATAGGAATTATTACTTGGAACCACTATCTTCCTCACCTCTCCTGCCGCCACACAAATTAGCCATCTCCTATTGATAGGCCTTGCACCAGCATCATCGAAATCGCCGCCACCACATCCTCGCTTTGAAGCTTTTGGCCAAGTCGTTACTATCACCAACAAAACCACCACTGTTCGCTCATCACCGAAGCATCCAAGCCACCGAGAGCCTTCAACGGCAAAAATCAGCAGCCAAGTGACTGCTTTTATGAACCGCAATAAAACTCAACCATCGCCAGCAAGGACCAACCACCAAACAATGACTTTTGCGATTGGCGAGCTCCGATCAGTCTCCTGCTACTGCACGACAAGCAACCATTGTCGAGCTTCTCCATTTGTGCCTCTCTGATTGCATCCTCCATTGCTACAACTCATGGTCTTCGTTCATTAGGTGATCTTTGGTTTCTATTTTTGATTTTGCTTTATATATATATATATATATATATATATATATATATATATATTATATAAATTTCGAATTTCTTTGGTTAATTCCTTTAAAAAAAATGAATTCTTTGGTTAATGCATTGTTGTTGGTGGGATTTGTTGTTTGATTTGAGATTTGAGAAAGAAAGTGAAGATGAGAAGAGGGTATTATGGGTATTAAAAGAATAATTTTTTTTAACTTTTTTAACGGAATTTTAATACAAATCACTGGAACACAGACACATCCTCCAAATCTAAGTACACTCAAGAGTCATTTCTCTCTTATCTATAATTTGTATTTCTTTTAACCACGGAAGAGGAGTAATAGAGAAAGAGTAATGGCCTCGAGTGCTTACCGAAATGTTACTCAAAATGGAGCAGTAGTAAAGTCTATTTCTGCAAATCTAAAACCATCTTCTTCTAAATCTAGACTCCATCCTTCGTACTCATCGGGAGTTGTTCTTCGCCGTAACAGCCCTGGTTCCTTCAGCCCAAACACCGCCGGAGATGATGGAGGTTACTTCCTTTTTTTTAATTTTTTTTTCTTGAATCAACTCATTTTTAATTTGATATAGTTAACGACGCGATCTACAAGCTTGTTCGCTATTTAATATTCTCGTTTGTGGAATTTTAAGATTAATTTTTTTAATTATTATGGGTATTAATAATTTTTTGGTATCTCATTATGATGAAGATTTTGGGCAGACTTGGGAAGATTGTTTTGGTGGTCGTTATGTGTCTGACTTTTACATTCAGGATGGGTATTTAATGCATGGCAATCAACTTTGTCTCCCTCGCACTTCATTGCGGGAAAAGGTAAAGCGTGATTTACATGGAGGAGGGTTAGCTGCACATTTGGGAAGAGATAAAACCGTTGCTGCAGTTAAGGAACGTTTTTACTGGCCACAAATTCTAAAAGATGTGTCCAGGTACATTCAGAGATGCTATGTGTGTCAGACTGCCAAGGGACAGTCTAAGAACACAGGATTATATATGCCTTTACCAGTCCCTGAGAATATTTGGGAAGACCTGTCTATGGATTTTGTATTGAGCTTACCTCGCACTCAAAGGGGTGCAGATTCTGTCTTTGTTGTTGTTGACAGGTTCTCCAAGATGGCGCACTTCATCCCTTGTCGAAAAACTTCTGATGCTGTGAGCATAGCCAGACTGTTCTTCAAAGAAATAGTCCGGT
>CATKHJ010804274.1:0-13813 GCA_949750685.1 Vernicia montana | reverse complement strand
TCGAGCTAACTTATCATAAGCTAAGGCTCCCCTTATACCAGAATCTTTTCAAAACATTTTTAGATGACTAGCCATAGGCCGAGGCTCTCCTATTTTCAAAATCTCTCAAGCCGACTCGTCATAAGCCGAGGCTCCCCTCATTCCAGAATATTTTTAGAACATCCCGAGTCGACTCGCCATAGGCTGAGGCTCTCCTATTTTCAAAATCTCTAGAGCCGACTCGTCATAAGCCGAGGCTCCCCTCATACTAGAATCTTTTTAGAACATCTCGAGCTGACTAGCCATAGGCCGAGGCTCTCCTATTTTTTAAAATTTCTCGAGCCGACTCGCCATAAGCCGAGGCTCCCCTCATACTAGAATCTTTTCAGAACATCTTGAGCTGACTCGCCAAAAGCCGAGGCTCTCCTATTTTCAAAATCTCTCGAGCCGACTTGTCATAAGCCGAGGCTCCCCTCATACCAAAACCTTTTCAGATTCTCTTGAGCCGACTCGCCATAGGTCGAGGCTCTCCCTTTCACCAAAAATATCAAATCAGCCCCATCCTTCACCCAAAGATACCGAGAGCATCTTCCCTTATCAATCAATCCAGTTGAACCTTCACCCAGAAATGTCTAGAAGCAATCATCTAGACATCACTTTAGTTTCTTCCCCCGCTTTTTAACCAAATTAGCCCCATCCATCACCCAAAAATATCCAACCCCTAGCCTAGATATCAATTTGGTTCCTCTTTCTGCATCTATTTATCAAACTCAGTTACATCCTTCACCCATAAATGTTTAGGAACAATTGTTTAAACATCAATGTGGTTCCTTTTGCCATATTCCATTTCAACCATCCCTCTCACCCGAACATGTCCAAGTACTGACCTAGACATCACTTTGGTTCATTTTGCCATCTTTCGTTTCAACCATCCCTCTCACCCGAACATGTCCAAGTACTGACCTAGACATCACTTTGGTTCCTTTTGCCATCTTCTGTTTCAACCATCTCTCTCACCCGAACATGTCCAAGTACTGACCTAGACATAACTTTAGTTCCTTATACCATCCATTTTCAACCATGTCTCTCACCCGGACATGTCCAAGCACTAGTTTAGACATCATTTTGGTTCCTTATACCGTACATTTTCAATCATGTCTCTCATCCAAACATGTCCAAGTACTGACCTAGACATCACTTTGGTTCATTGTACCATCCTTTCTCCCAGATTCACTATCATCAGAATCGCCTTACAGATAAGACAATTCTGATGAGGGGGCAACTGTGAACCCTCATTTTGGCACCTCCAAAATTATTTCTGAACTCACCAGAGCTGACCAGAATATTTTTTTATCCAAACCGACATTTTTCTGATTATGACCGGACTATCTGTACCAGATAGCATTTTTTCAAAAATGACCAGATTTTTTCCAAAACTGACTGCCAAAATATCCGGTAATTAATTTTAGATCCACCGCCACTGACCGGTAATTTTTCGGACCTCAGAATATCTCGAAAACTGACCCGAAAGTTTTAAAAACTAATCCAAAAATTAAAAAAAGCCAGCAAATCAGACTCTGAATGCCTGCCGCCGGAGGTCTTAGCGAATCCGCAAGGCCTCCCCGCGGCAGCCGCTAGAACACCTGGCGGATCTGCCAACGTGCATCTTTTTTGTGCCGTATTGATGTCAGTCCCGCCACATCAGCAGCCGCCAGAACACCTGGCGGATGCCACGAGGACACCTCGCAGACGCTCGTGGTTTTGACTCGCGTCCGCGAGCGCGTCTCGCTGCTGACGCCCTTTTTCATTAAAATACCCTTTTACCCCCTCCATTTTTTCACTTTTTAGGCCCTTTTTGGTCTTTTTCACCCCCCATCTGCTCCTATAAATACCCCTCTCCCTCATCATTTCAAATCACACCCTAGAGCTAGTATAAATGGCTATCTACTACTCTCTTTCTCTCTCTCTCTCTCTCTAATTAGTTTTCTCACTCATCAATTAATTAATTAATAAAAAATGTTAATTAAAAATTAATTTTAATTAATTAATTAATTTTTCAATTAGTTTTAATCTCAATTAGTTAATTAATTAAAAATCAATTTTAATTAATTAATTAATTAATTTTTCAATTAATTTTAATCTCAATTAGTTAATTAATTAAAAATCAATTTTAATTAATTAATGAATTTTTTATTAGTTTTAATCTCAATTAATTAATTAATTAAAAATAATTTTAATTAATTAATTAATTTTTTCAATTAGTTTTCACTCAATTTGATTAATTAATCCTTTTAATTAATCACTTTAATTAATTAAAAATTAAGTAATTAAGCCACCAAATCATCAAATTAATTTCTTCCGAGATTAATTTAAATCTATCTTCCAAAAAAATAGAATTTCGGTCCGCAAAAACCACTCCGATCAAAATCTCCCAAAAGAAAGTAAATCATCTTATCTCACAAACCCCAAAATCACCCAAAATCTAATCAAATCAATCTGACCAATCCCTAAACCCCTCCACCTCATAGTGGAATAAACTACGTGAGTTTTGATTCTCATTCAGTGGGGCACGTAGGCATGCTTGGAATCTGAATCCAAACCTCAAATCCAAATCCCAATCAATCCCCTTCCCCCTTTTATTTTTCATGTAAAAATGTAAATTTATGCTTTCCTTGTAAATTTCAATTAAAGCAATTAATTATTTAATTATTTTGGAGTAAATGAGCGATTTTGTGATTTTCCTAGTACCCATAAGGGCTAGAGAAAATACTCTCCTTAACTTGTGGATGTTTAAATACCTATTCTTTATTTTTATTTTTCCATCTGTCTTATAATTATGCCATGCTCATGCATTATAAATTGTCATTAAATACCTGTCATTCATGAAATGAATTTTCAAAAGTCAAATTAAATTTAAAAGTCAAATCGAGATTATTTAAAACAAAAAACCTAATCCTCGAGCTCAACCTGGTTCGAAGATTAGTGATTTTATCATTGGGTAAATTAATCTAAGATTAATAAATTGGAGTCAAAATGGATTTTTCCTTAATTTTTCCATATAAATAAATTAGGGTGGCGATTCCCGAATCTTTTTCAAAATCAAATCAATTTTATAAGGCGATAACCACTTCCAATCGTGAGCACCGAAACCCATACCTTAACCTCCCTTAAAAATCGTTTAGCCTTTCCTTAAGGCATTCACTAGCGAGGGGAGGGGTGTTTAGGTGAGGCCTCACACCAAGCTGTGGAACCAAGATAAGAAGACTGTGGATTGCCCCAAGCATAAAGAAACCACTTGCGAAGTAATTGAAAAATAAACTAATCTGATACCCTCAATTTCTATGCTAGCTTATGAAGTAAAGCAATGTTGAGATCATCAAGCTTTTTAATTCCCAAACCTCCATTCTCCACCGGAAGACAACATATGGACGATGAAACCACCATTGATTTGTGAATAGTAATATTGCCTGTCCATTAGCAGTTTCTTATCGTTGTTTCCATTCGTTTAAGCAAACTACTTGGCCATTTATACACCAAAAAGGAGTGAATGAAAGACCCGTGAATGACATAATTAATCAAAGGTAACCTTCTAGACATTGAAAGTAATTTATCCTTCCAAGAATCAAACTTGGAAAGGATTCGATCAGCAAGAGTGTGAAAGTATTTGCGCTAAGAAGCTCCAAGGAATAAAGGCACATTGAGGAATATGAAAGGCAGTGTGCCTCATTTTGGGCCAAGAATATTGCGAAGATTTCCAGCTCTTCGAGTAGAAATAGAGTTCCCAAAATAGACATTTGACTTGTCCCAGTAACAATCTGACCTGAGAGAGAACCATCGATGTTAAAGGCTTTCTTGATTGCAATGAAATTAAGTCGTGAAGCATGAAAAAAAATGAGAACATCATCAATAAACAAAAAAAGTGATGGGGCTGTAATGTAATTAGATAATGTGATCATAATAAAATCACCATCTAGGACCAATTTCTCTAAAAATCTACTGAGGAAATCTTCAGCAATTCCAAACAAAAGCGAGGACAAAGGTTCCCCCTAGCGAACACCCCTGGAGCAAGTAAAGTAGCCTTTGGGGCCTCCCGATAAGAGAACTTGTTGTGTTTAAATTTGATATCTAGTCTAAGCACACAAATTTAAATACTTGTAAATTAATGAATCGTATTGTAGGATAGAAATAAGTTCATTCTCGAGGTCGATCTCTCATGGTGTTGCGAAAATATACCGAAGTGAATTATCCTAAATTAATTATTCTATTAATGCCAACAAACAAAATTTAGAAATGAAAATGCTAAACACTCTAATCAAGAAGGCTTTGTTATGAGAAAATGAATGCAAGATTGTAAAAAGCAATAGAATGGATGAAAAGGATGTAATAAATTGAGATGATTTCCAGGGTGTTCAACTTCACCTAACGATGCTTATGATGCCTTGATGATATGAATAGGAAAATGCAATGAATGAAATAAAACTCAACTAGAACCTAATTAGCGTATCGTTCGAATTTGGCTAACTAGAAATCCTATTTAAGCCCTAAACCAATTCATTAACATGCATATGATTTAATATCATTTGAATTCATAAACCCTAAGTTCATTTTTCTAGTTCTAGTGTTAATGCAATCTTCCGATATAACAATCAACACCTAGGTAATACTGTATGTTTGTCAGGCATAAGTATATGAAATGAAGAATTAAACAATGACATAAAATCCCTAAATCATTCATCTAAGCAATCATATTAAATCAACTAGGATCCGTTTAAACCCTAGAATAAAAGAATTTAATTCATAGTAATAAAATAGATAACAATTCTAATACTATTAAGAACAAGTATCTTGCATATGATTAATGAAGATAAATTGAATTAATAATAAAATAGATGAAACAAATTTGTTTTGATGAAGTTGTTTTTGGTGCAATCTCTTGTCAACTAAATAGCAACTCTATCCCTAAAAACCAAAAACAAATCAAAACAATATTTGATTACAAAAGGGAGAATGAAAGAAAAACAAATGTAAGTGTAAAGTTTGGTGAATGATTTGTTGCTTCCTCCTCGAGCCTAATGGTTACTAGGGTTGGCTTTCTCTTTTTCTTGTAAAAACTTTCTTATTTATATGTGTTTTTAGGGTTTCAATTGCTAAGAGTCATCTCCCCAACTTTCTGCCACGTCACCCCTCACTTATGCAACACAACCATGTTGCGAAAAAAAGCACGGTGGTGTTGAGATTTGATTTCTAAATTGAAGATGATAGAGTTAGGCTTTTGAGTCTTCATGAGATTTGTAACTTTGTCTCTTATCTTTCTAACTCATCTTGAATTGCCTCAGTCTGATATTTGTAGCTCTAGTTATGATTAAAATACTAAAGAGTTTCTGAGTTGTCAAAACTGAACATAGCAACGATCAAAGGCACACACCCATATTGAAGGAAATAAGGCCGTATTGAGAGGTGATCTCTAAAGTTTCAAATTTTCATGAGAAATACGGCAATGTTGGATGCCAATACGCCCATGTTGACCTGATTGACCCAAAATATGCCCATTTTGTACCTTTTTCACCTCTTTTCATTCCAAAACATACCTACACTTGACATTAACTTAAAAACACATAAAAACAACTAAAAAATAATTAAAAATAAATAAAATTAATCAAATAATATCCTAAAATTTTGCAAATTTGGTTAGAACAATTCCCGCACACTTAACTCTTTGTTTCTCCTCAAACAAATTTGACTAACACAACTCCTAAAGACCTAAAAATTACTCTATTAAAAAGAATAAGTGCACTAACATGCATTAATAATTAGTAATTTTAAAAAATGTAAATGAGTGATATTATCAAATTATGCTAAAATCCCAAGTTGTGTTAACATTTGAAATTTTTTTTAATAATTCAATCAAATCAAATAAATTACAGCAATTAAGCATAAAAAAATTTCAAATTATTTTAAATTTCTCTCTCCCACACTTAAACTTCACATTGTCTTCAATGTGAATATCAAATAGAAATCAAAAGTAAGGGGTAGAGAAAACTCACTTAATTGTTGTAATGTTGATCTAGCATTTCTTAAACTGTAACACAACTTATTAGCACGACAATAAAAATAATACTGCTAAGAGTTAGGAGTTGAAAAAGAAACTAACCAAATAAATACTAAACTAATAAATTATGAACAAATCAACTCCCTCATACCACTCTTTTACTTTTCCTATTGAAAACAAATTTAAAACAAAATGAAAAACCATAATTAGCTTTAAATAACTCAAAAAGTTATCAGCCATAGGCATAAACCAAACAAAGTTTTCAAATACTTTAAACATTAATGAACAAAACGACTCAACAAACTTAAACCAAAAAGATAAGAAATCTAATTTCAAAATCATGTATCAAACATAGTAAACACTCACAAGTCTCTCATTAATTACTCAAGTGTTTAATAAGGTTATTCAATTTCACTCAAACCAATATATGAAGAGTAAGTACTATAAGCTTTGATTATTTATCCAATCTCCACCACTAAATTACATTAAACCACTAATTTGAAGGTTTTCATTTGGTTGTAATGGAGCTAAGGTAAAGGTATGTAAAAAAAAAAAATTTAAAGCTATTCCTAAAGCTTAAGAGCATTTTTAACATTGAACAAACACATTCCCAAAACAAGTAGCATATTCTTAATCCCAAAACAAATGTGTCTCTTAAAACATTTGAATGAATATGCATTTTATTTTTTCTTTATTTTCTACTTTTGAAGCACTTTTTCTTTTCTTTTCTTCCAATGCAATGTTCATACTATTTTCTTTAAACATAAGGAGACATAACTTCAATGGATACCCAACAAAATGATATTCAATACCATATATTCCATCAATATAGCCATTCCCAAAACATCAAACATGCTCTTAAACCCTAGGAAGAAGGTAAGTTAAAGTAATTTCAAAGTTTAAGTGAATGTTAATGTGGTTCAAAGGAAAGAAATAAGTTAAAGCTTAAATGGGCTAACTAATGGAAAATAATAGGTAGGCTATTTAAGTTAAATTGAGAAATCCTAAAATGCCTTCTGTCACACCCCACTTTGAGAGATACAACGATCTTAGGGTATGTGTAGGCATAAGGCCATTGAAAACCCGTAGAACCCATAAGCTATACATTCCATATGGCATCATTGCAACTAAATATATAATCTTATACCCAAGATCTCAACCTGAACATACATATTCATATAATCTATATACATACTTTCCATCACGTATCATACACTCATATATTTTAATAAACACATAACATATTACTCATATTATCCCATATCATAATTTAATACAAATAAGTAATCATCCATATAATGCCACTTAGGCCAAAAAAATATTTTTCTCTACACTCATGGAGCACTAAAGTATACTTCAATTACATATAATAAATGGAGAAATTGCATTGATCAAAATGGTTCTTTAGGATGAAGAATGCCTGAATAACCGAGCTGATAAACTTCTAATCTCCAGAAAAATAGATTCACTAATGAGATAAAGCAGTGAGTAAAGAATATACTACCATACCTTTCAAACTTGGTGATTCACATATCATGTAAGAATGATTCAAGGTTACAATCTATAGTACATGAGATATATGAAATCACAAAGAATAAATATCAAATTAGCTTGGTTGTCACAGGTATATTTAATGAAATCAAGTAGAGACTTCCTTACAAGCGTGCTTCATATATCTAAGCAAAAACCTCCCTACAGGCATGCTTTGAATATAATGAGTAGAGGTTTCCTTACAAGCATACTCTAAGCAGTGATCATTTTATGGACTTGTTACATGAAGTGGATCATACTTCATGACTATGATTATTACCCTTCCTAGCTAGGGTTTGAATATTTTACCCTATCCATAGGTACAATATGTATAATGTCTGATGTTTGCCCTATATCAGTTTGGGAGATTTCTATTACAAGGTTCATATGCATATCATAAAGCAATATCATAATCATTAGATTTCACATAATGGTTCATTAATAATAGAAGTGTCATTCATAATAGTTCACAGTCATTCAATTCTATAATCATGACTTTCAAAAGGTATTTGAATAGCATGAATAAACATAGGCTTTATAGGATTTCATGGAATTTGGGTATAAGCATAATAGTATATTAATTACTGACCTTAGCAAAAATAATCCTTTATAATCTCTTAGAAAATCCTTTATCACATCAAGCAATAGGGCTAATCACAACAATCTCCTTCCTCATGGTGTCTCCTAGGTGGAGCTATATACACATAAACACATATAATGATAAATATATAAATTAATGCTCTTAAATCTCTATACACATAATCTCATCCTAATCTTACCAAATGTTAAGACTCTTGAGAAGAAATTGAAAGAAAATCAAAGCCCTAACTTACCTCTTCAAATAATGATTCAAGAAAATGAAGAACGATGAGATTCTTGGAACCCTAGATCATTAATTGATGAAGAAGAAGCAATAAATGAAGCTCCTTAGTACTTATGATTGATGGGTTTGGTGTTTCTCTAGAGAGAATAAGGTTAGAAAGTAGTAAATGTTGAAGACTGAACTGATTTGGGCATTAAATCTCTTTATATAGTCGATTTCCCATTTTTGCCCTGATACAGGTCATGGGCGTGACTCATCAATCCACACTATTGTTCATGCATTCTTCACCACCGTAACTTTGAACTTTACGGCCACAACTTTGAAACTCACGGCCGCAACTTTTATCCAAAAGTTATTATCTGAAGTTCAATCTTTAAGTCACTGCCACAACATATACTTCACCGCCGTGACTTTCATCCAGCAGTAGAATTTAGGGAAAATCACAAGTCTTAAGTCCAAATCTCAATATATAGCCCACATATACACTTAACATGCAACTTATAACACATAAATACTTATAAATACAACTCATAACTCATACACATGATCAAATAAATGTACATATGAACTTAGGGTATTACATTCTCCCCTCTTTATAAAAATTCATCCTCGAATTTTACAAACACATATAGTTCACTTGAATTACATATGAAATAGATATGGATACTTATGTAACATCTATTGTTCACTTTTCCAAGTGCACTCCTCTACATTATGTTTCTTCCATTACACTTTCATCATAGCTATCTCTTTATTTCTCAACTTCTGCACTTGATGATCGATGATTGCAGTTGTAATCTCTTAATAAGTGAAATTCTCATCTACCTCAATAGCTTGTGGTTGCAACATATATGATGGATTTGACACATACTTTCTTAACATAGACATATGAAATACCGGATGCACATGACCCAAACTCGGTGGAAGAGCTAGTCTATAAGATATATTACCAACTCTTTCCAACACTTCGAATGGACCAACAAATCTTGGTGAGAGCTTCCTTTTCTTGCCAAATCTCATCACACCTTTCATAGGAGAGACTTTAAGGAACACATGGTCTCCTATGGAAAAGTGGACATCTATCCTCTTTTGATATGCATAGCTTTTTTATCTGCTAAAGGCAATCTTCAATCTTTCTCGTATGATTGGCACTTTCTCCATTGATTCCTTAATCAACTTAGGCCCTTCAATGTGCTTGTCTCCTACTTCTATCCAACATACTGGTGATCTACACTTTCTACCATACAATGCCTCATACGGTTCCATAGCAATGGTAGAGTGATAACTGTTATTATATGCAAACTCTATCAAGAGCAAGTACTTATCCCAACTTCCACCAAAGTCTAGCACACACATTTTAAGCATGTCTTCTAAGGTCTGTATGGTCCTCTTTGATTGCCCATTCGTCTGTGGATGAAAAATAGTACTGAAGTCTAATTGAGTACCCAATGCTTCTTGTAACTTATGCCAGAATCTAGATATTACTTGAGTACCTCTATCTGATATGATGGATACTGGTATACCATGAAGAATCACAATCTTGTTCAAATAGAACTGTGCATATTGGGCTACTGTGAAGGTTGTCTTAACTTCTAGGAAATGAGCTGACTTGGTCAATCTATCAACTATCATCCATATAGAGTCATAGCCTCTAAAAGTCTTCGACAACCTTACTACAAAGTCCATCGTAATGCACTCCCACTTCCACTCGGATAGCTTGATCTCTTGTAATAGGCCGGATGACTTTGGTGTTCAAACTTGACTTGCTGACATGTCAAACATGAAGAAACAAACGTAGCCACATCCTTCTTTATACTAGACCACTAATAGCAACTCTTTAAGTCATGATACATCTTGATTGCACCTGGATGAACACTGTATGGTGCTTAATGGATTTCCTTCATGATCTTCTCTCTAAGATCATTCACATCTGGTACACATGACCTCTTCCCATACATCAACACATCATCTCTCAACTCAAATTCTATTGTTTGACTTGCCTAAACTTATCTCTTCAACTTGACAAGTGAAGGATCTTCATCTTACGATGCTTTAATCTCATTAATCAATTTAGGCTTCAATTGAAAGTGAGCAATTAATACTTAAGATTTGGAAACCTCAAATTGCAATCCTTTGTTAAACAACTCCTTCAATTCTTTCACCAATGGTCTTTTGCTAACTGCAATATGGGCTAAACTCCCCATAGATTTTCTACTCAAAGCATCCACTACCACATTAGCTTTACCGGGATGATAAAGGATTTGACAATTATAATTCTTGAGTAGCTTTACCCATCTCCTTTGCCTTAGGTTCAAGTCCCTCTACTGCAAGATGTAATGGAGACGCTTGTGATCGGTGTAGATTTCACACTTCTCACCATAGAGATAATGCCTTTATATCTTGAGAGCAAAGATAACTGCTGTCATCTCTAAATCATACATAGGGTAATTCATCTCATGCTTCTTCAATTGTCTTGATGCGTATGCAATCACCTTCCTGTGTTGCATAAGAATACATCCAAGTCCCACTCTTGAAGCATCTTAGTATATTGCAAATCCAATATACTATGCACTTCTGTCACATTCGTATAAGAATTTCACTTTCTTTCTAGTTAACTTGGTTAATGGTGAAGCTATCTTGGAGAAATCCTTGAAAATCTTCTATAATAACTTGCCAAGCCAAGAAAACTATGCACTTCTGTCACATTCTTAGGTCTAGGCCAACTCAACACTGCCTCAATCTTCTTAATATCTATTTAAATGCCATCTTTACTAACCACATGGCCTAAGAAGCACACATGATCAAGCCAAAACTCATACTTTGATAGTTTGGCATACAACTGATACTCTCTCAAGGTCTATAATACCACTCTCATGTGTTCTTCATGTTCTTCCTTACTCTTGGAGTAGATAAGGATATCATCAATGAAAACAATGACAAACTTATCCAAATATGGCTTGAACACTTGATTGATTAAGTCCATAAATATAGCTGGAGCATTTTTCAAACCAAATGGTACACCATGAACTTGTAGTGACCATATATTGTTCTAAAGGCAGTCTTACATATATCCTCATTCTTGATTATGAGTTGATGATAACCCAATCTGAGATCAATCTTGGAGAAGTGACTTGCTCCTTGTAATTGTTCAAACAAATCTTCTATCCTTAGCAAGAGATACTTGTTCTTGATAGTCACCTTGTTCAACTACCTATAGTCAATGCAAAGTCTAAGCGATCCATCCTTCTTCTTCTTCATAAAGAGGACTGAAGCACCCTATGGAGAACTGCTCGGTCTTATGAACCCTTTATCCAATAAGTCTTGCAACTGTACTTTTAGTTTCTTCAACTCTATAGGTGCCATTCTGTAAGGAGGAATGGATATTGGTTGCATACTAGGAAGAAGCTCAATATCGAACTCAATCTCCCTTTCTGGTCTATAAACTAACTAACTATTGGTATTTGTTGCACCTCATTAAGAGTCTCCATTGTATCAACCACATATGCCAAATATCCTTGGCACCCTTTCATTAGAAATCTCCTTGCTCCAATGGTCGATATCAAATTAGAAGGCACTTCACTTCTATCCCCTTGAAACACAAACCCATGCTCGTCTCGTGGCTTAAACTTTATCTTCTTCTCACATCAATCTATGTGTGCATGGTATTTGGACAACCAATCCATGCTAAGAATCATATCAAACTCTAGTACCTTCAACTCAATAAAGTCCATTGGAAGCTTTCTCTCATCAATCCTCACTATGCAAGAATGATACACATGTTTCACTTCTATTGTTTCCCCTAAAGGTGTGAACACTTCTAAGGAAATACTCATGATTTCTCTACACTTCCCTAATCTTTTGGCAAAACATGGTGAAACAAATGAATGTGTAGCCTTCGAATCAAATAAAACTCTAGCTAATACATCTTGTATAGTAAGAATACCTGTCATTGTAGTGTCGCAAGCACGGGCCTCCTGCTGATTGAGGGCAATTACTTCGCCTCTACCTCTTCCCTCTGAAGCTTAACTAGTTCTGAGTGCTTGGCTTTGTCCTTTCCCTCTACCTCCTAAAACCTTAGTATCCACTATGCTCATCTGAACTGTAGGCTATGAGGTAGTAGGGGCATTATGTTGTTCTCTAGATAAGGGACAATCTTTGATATAATGACCCAATTGGTTACACTTGAAACATAGTCTAGAAAGAAGCCTACAAACTCCCTCATTCTTCTTCCCACAAGTAGAGCAATTAGGATAAGTGTAACCCTGCTGAAAGGATTTAGGTGTACTCATAGCTCTAGGAACAGAAGCCACTGATGTACTCCTAGTCTGACCCCGACCTTAGCCTCTTAGAGGCTGAGTATGCACAATAGTAGAAGTGGAATACTCAAGAGCTTTCATCTATGAACTATTCCCTCCTCCTCTACTAGAATTACCTTGGCTCTTATTCTGGTTCTTGGATCTCTGTTCCCATTTTGCTTTATCCTCTTCACATTTGGCTTCCATTTGTTTAGCCTTGTCAATGAGCTTGGACAGTGAAGTAAACTCTATAGCACATAGGAAATTGTGTAGTAGGGCAATCAATCCCTTTATGAATCTCCTAAACTGTGCAACTTTAGTAGGAATAATCTCTTGAGAAAATTTGCACAATATGATAAACTCATTGGCATACTCAGTTACGAACTTGCCTTTTTGTTTCAAGCTCTCAAACTGAGCTACCCTGCTTTCTTTCTCTCCCTCGGCCAAGAACTCATCAATCATATCTTGCTTGAATTATTCCCAAGAAGGCGGAGCATCACCATAAAGTTAGTTCTCAACATGTCTTCGGAACCAATCCTAAGTATTGTCTTTTATAAATGTTGACCTATTATATGTTTTGATTTACAAAACTTAGTAAAATTGATGAAAATACTCTTTATATATTCATATTATACTTATATATTCATTAAGAATTGTTTAACATTGATCAAAGCATGTGAAAAGCTATTTCAGGGTATGAATGCACGTTCAAGAAGATGAACACACGTTCATGTATGTGCACAAGAAGAACAAATTACATAGAACACTTTTGAATGAGCATTCAAGGTTTTGAACACACGTTCATCATGGAAAGATGAAAATCTTCAAATCTCATAGAGAGCTTTTGAACGAGCCTTCAAACTTATGCACTGCCGGTTCAAGAAGCTTGAACGCATGTTCAAGAATGTGAACGCACGTTTAAGGTGCGCAGATCATAAAAAAAATAGCCGTTGAAAATTGGAGGGAAGATCAAGAAAGTCAAGTAAGAGCAGATTTCTTTTGGATCCGTGCCCAACAGTCATATTTAAACATTCCTATAAATACAAAAAGGTTCAAAAGAAGACTAGAACTCTTGTCAAGTGAAAATCAATTGTTATTCATACCTAAAAGCTCCTTTGAACATCATACTCTATTTTT
>CATKHJ010804022.1:0-14357 GCA_949750685.1 Vernicia montana | reverse complement strand
TATATATATATATATATATATATATATATTTGATTGCTTTAATTCTATTTTATAATTGAAATAATTTGAATTTTTTTAAAATTTTATTTGAAATAATAGTTTTATATGGAAATTTATTTTCCTTTATTTTTATATGGATATTCAAAGTTATATTTATATATAATTGTAAATTAATATGAAATATCGATATTTATTTATATTAATATATTGATATTTGAAAAGATATTGATTTAATTTTATTTATTATTGAAAAATTAGAAATGATATATATATATATATATATATATATATATATATATATATATATATATACATGTTCTATTCATAATACTGTATATTGTACAGTCATTATGGCTCTGATACCATGCACCGACATAATCAAATGGTAGATATGAAATGAAAACATAAGGAATATAAAACTATAATGAAAAACAGTAAAATAAATGAAGATGATGATGAACATTATTTCTGATGTGCAAAATCCTTTACAGGCGAGCACAGAGCATACTTATGAAATGTTTTTAGATGTAAAATATATATAAATTGAAAATTAAATTAAAATAAGATATATGAAAAATATTTGTACCTTTATAAATGAACTAGTTTTACAGAGATTTGTAAAACTGAGATACAATATGGAGATATGGAGGTATGGGAATATATGTAACTGAGGGAAAATTATTACAGAGGATATATGGAAAAGATACTCAACACATGAGTTTCCTAAATATACTCTATAGGTTTTCTCTCTGAAAAATTGAATGTCCCTTGAATTGGAGGAGCTTCTGCCTTATATAGAAGAGGTAGAGTGCTTCTTCAATAATGGTCTAATTGACTGATGTACTTCAAGGAGTGTGGACCTTTGTTCACATGGGTCTGCAGAAATCACAAGTAAAATTACTGTGGCTTCACATGACACTGGAAGTAATAAAATTTGTCTGTAAAGTGGCAGACAAAAATAATTTTCTTTTTGACTTTTCTCTTCTTTTTTTTTTTTTTTTACTTTTACCATTTCTAGAAAGAGAATTAATTACAACAGATAAAAGTAAAATTCAAAAAATTTAAAAATGAAAAAATACAAATTATTAATAAAATGGATGATTAATGAATGGCTGAGCATCTGTTAATTCGTCATTAAAGTCAATGATTGGATCTTCAGATTCAGCACTAGTCAAAACAGCTTGGGAAGCTGAGCTGCTTTCTAATATACTTTTCATTGTAGAAATATACTCCTCCTGACTTGAGCATGAGACTTCTGGCTGAGGAATGTATTAATAGAAGATGGAACTGGCATGAAACCATGTTGGGCTAGCCAAGTATGAACTTTGTCTTTTGTAATTTTATTGGTTTGAAATGCATCCCACCATTTAACTTTGAATTTTCTGGCGAGAATACATACTGCATCATGATGTACATATTCGAAATACCATACACAAACCCATGGTATAAAGAACTTGGAACAGAACAGCAGAATGGGCCTGAATCTTTTCTCATAATCATTGGACTTATACATGGACTTGAATAGATCATAACATTCTTTTACTTCTGGCTGATTGTCCAGAATTTCAGGTACTGGTCCATAGAAATTCCACCATTGGATGAACCAAAAAGGTATTTTAGAAGTATTAATTTTAATATCAAAAAAGATTAACTAGGAATGGGTTCCTTTGGAGTTTTGAATGCACATGGTGTTGAACCAGGCTTGCTAAAAATCCTTGTAGGAGAAAGTCCTACAGTGATTATAAACTATTTTAAAGTCTATTGGGAAGGCTTTTAATGAATGGAGGTCTTTACCCCAGGTGGGAGGGTGGATAATATTGGAAATGGTAATGGAAGATTAGGCGGGATCAGGATGATCTTTTGATAATTTAAAATGTTTAAATTTTACAGAACCTGTTGATTTAAGAACTGCCTCATAATATGGCTGGATTTTGTTAAATCCCAAGGTTTAAAATACCAGCCAGTTGGGAAAATTTTTCTGATTGTCACATAAGGGTTTTTATGGAAAAATCCCTCTTCTATGGTCAGAATATTTTGAAAATTTATTTTTGAATGTATTCAAATTTAACTGAAGTTAATTTACTTTGTGATAAAATGATTTGAGAATTGTTATGAGAGTCAGAACTGGTTTGAACAGATGTACTGATTTTTAAATCACTTGGTTTAAATAATTTTTGAGATTGGGGTTTTTGAGATGAAGAACCAATCTATATTTTTGAATTGGGTTTAATAATTATACCTTCAGGGACCTTAATGGCCTTTGTCATTTGTTGAAGTGCCTAAAACACTTCAGGTGATTGAGATAGTGATTCAACCCATTGTTGAATCTGAATAGACTTTTGGGTTGATTCAGCCTCTTCTTCTTCAACAACATCTATCCATGATTTTATGGGCTTTGCTGATGAAACAGGTAAAGATGTACTTGCTGCACTTGTAGAAGATGTATTGGGCTTTGACCCAAGAGATAGTAATGTATTCAAGTTTGAATAGACTGAGGATTTTCCCTCTTCTTTTTGTACTGGGGTTTTCCCCTTATCTTTATCTCTGGATTTTCTCACCATTATTTTCTGCCTTGAAGAAATTCATGGGTTAGAAAATCTGGGATAGAATTTGTATCTCCTTTAATATACTCAATTTCAAAATCAAAAACAGAAAGTATTGCTTACCAACGGGCAAAAATCTATTTTGATGCAATATTTTGATCATCTTTTTGCAAAACTTCCTTTGCTGATTTGCAATCAATTCTCAAAAGAAATTTTTTATTCAAAAGATCACTTTGAAATTTATTTATGTACATGACTATTGAAAGAATTTCTTTTTTAATTGTAGAATAATTCTTTTGACAGTCATTCCAATGAGTAGATGTATATTGTACAATTTTTCCCCCCCATTTTGAACTTGCTTCAAAATACCATCATATCCTAATTCTGAAGCATCAGTTTTCACTATTTTAGGAGCATTTGGATCAGCTAAATGCAAGCAAGGTATTTCAAAAACTTGTTGTTTAATATGCTGGACAATTCTAGTATGTTCACTAGACCATGGAACCGGACTCTTTTTAAGTCTATCATGCAGGGGTTTGGCAAGACAATTAATATTAGGACAAAAATCTAAGATATAATTCAAACTTGTCTAGAATTTTATCTGAAAATTTACTTGCAAAAGTTAATGATCTTTCTATTGGTGTAATAGTTCCTTGTGTAATGTAATGACCAAAAAATCTAATACGTATTTGAAACAGAGAAATCTTTGATTTATTGACAACTAAGCCATTTGATTTTGCAACATAGAAAATGTTTTTAGATGTTTAAAATGATCGTCTATTGAATTTGAGAAAATTAAAACATCATCAATATATACAATGCAGAATTTGGAATATGCACTAAAAATGTCATTCATAATTCTTTGAAATTTAGAAGGTGCATTTTTTAATCCAAATGGCATTACATTTCATTCATACTATCCAAATGGAACGGTAAATGCTTTTACTGTTCGGTCACCAAGGTGCATGAAACCATTTTGGTATACCATGGTTTATGGGGGGTGGGGGGGGGGGGGGGGGGGGGGAGGGAATTATACAATATACATCTGCTCATTGGAATGACTGTCAAAAGAATTATTCTACCATTAAAAAAGAAATTCTTGTAATAGTCATGTGCATAAATAAATTTCAAAGTGATCTTTTGAATAAAAAATTTCTTTTGAGAATTGATTGCAAATCAGCAAAGGAAGTTTTGCAAAAAGATGTTCAAAACATTACATCAAAACAGATTTTTGCCCGTTGGCAAGCAATACTTTCTGTTTTTGATTTTGAAATTGAGTATATTAATGGAGATACAAATTCTATTCCAGATTTTCTAACCCGTGAATTTCTTCAAGAAAGAAAATAATGGTGAAAAAATCCAGAGATAAAGATAAGGGGAAGACCCCAATACAAAAAGAAGAGGGAAAACCCTCAGTCTATTCAAACTTGAATACATTACTATCTCTTGGGTCAAAGCCCAATACATCTTCTGCAAGTGCAGCAAGTACATCTTTACCTGTTTCATCAGCAAAGCTCATAAAATCATGGATAGATGCTGTTGAAGAAGAAGAGGCTAAATCAGCCCAAAAGTCTATTCAGATTCAACAATGGGTTGAATCACTATCTCAATCACCTGAAGTGTTTTAGGCACTTCAACAAATGACACAGACCATTAAGGCCCCTGAAGGTATAATTACTAAACCCATTTAAAAAATAGAGATTGGTTCGATTTCTTGGACATTACATTACACAAGGAACTATTACACCAATAGAAAGATCATTAACTTTTGCAAGTAAATTTCTAGATAAAATTATATATATATATATATATATATATATATATATATATATATATATATTTGATTATATTGAATATTGATATTTGAGATAATATAAATTTATTATTTTTGCCAAGTTAATATTTTTAATTAGAGATAATATTTTATAAAATATAATATGAAATATATATTTACTGTGATTATTTAATTAAGAAATTGTATATTAAAGAATTTTTTGAAAATATTGAGAAAAAAAATAGATATTTGTTTTAACAATATTTGAAATTGTAAGTTATAATTCATAAAATAATTATTGAGCAATATTGAAAATAATATAAAGATTAATATTTTTATTATAGTAATTATTTGAGTAATATATATATATATATATATATATATATATATATATATATGATAAGTTAAAAAAAAATGAGCAACTAAATTAAAAAGGAAAAGAAAGAAACAAAATGGACACAAAGAAGGAAACAGACCAGAGAAGAGAGAGAGAGAGAGAGAGAGTTTAGTTTTATAATTAAATTTTCAAATGCGATCCCAAAAAATCTAGCCATCCTATTTTTATGATTTTAATCTTAAATGAAAGATTTAGACTGGAGCTTTCATTTAATACCAAATTTGCTCCAATCAAAATGTCATACATTGAAGGAATCACTTGAAGAATTTTCGATCATAGAAACTTTGAAGGCTCGATTCTTCTGATCGGTGGCGCATATGAGCAAGTGGATGCTACCACCGTGCTTTTAGCTGTGAGGCGCATCTTCCAGTGTAGTTTTCTAATTTTTCGGTGACGGTCAACACCGACTCTGGCAACTATTGGTGGTGATTTTTCTACAGTAGTCTTAAAATAATATTTTGAAATTTATAGGACATAGATAATCTTTGAGTAATTCATAGAACTTAAGTTATATGCGTGTATTGCTAGATATCTGTGTTTTTAATGTTGGAAATTTTATTAAATTGAATGTGAAAATTTTATATGTTGGTTAGAAAAATATTTAAGATGAATAATATGCTTACTTGAAGAAATTAATAGATTTGGTTATTTATGATTATTTTATGAAACTTTTAGGATTTAAAATTGTATTTTAAACACAATAATTAATTAAGAAAAATATTTATTTATTTCAAGAAAAATATGTTGAGGTCAAAATTTAAATTAATTGTATAGTTGATGATTTATATTAGAGTTTGATTGAGTTGATCAATGGAACTCTAGGTGTAAGAAATCTTAGGTTCAAATTGATTTGTTATAGTTATGGGATATGATTATTAGTAAAGTGTAAGAATTAAAATTTTATGGTAAAAAATTAAGAGTTTATGGGTTCATTTGAGGAATCAAGCTATATGATTAAGATTCCAAGGAATATAGCTGATATATGAATTGTGAATTTTAATTGTAGGCAAAAGGTGAGTCAAGGAAAACAATTGGATTACAGGCAAATTAAAGTGATTAAAATTGATTGAAAGGATATAGCATAGAGAGGTGAGTTATGGAATATACCAGTACATGGTAACCTACCATGACATTGTTTATTGCAATTCCTATTGATTTATTCATTCTAAATGACTCATATTGCTTATTGATTCTTATTGATATTATCGTTATTGATATTGACTATTGAATTCTTATTTGTAACACCAGAGATTTAATTATATATATATGTACACTGAAATGAAATGGTTAAGATAAGTTATATGTGTATAATGTGTGATGTGTATATTTATTGCATTCCTTTGATGATGTTATTAATCGTGAACCATATATGTTATGCTTGTGATGGTATGGGACTCTTGGGATGACAGATGTTTGCATTTTGTGTAATAAGAGTTATATGATTTAGATAGAATGAGTTTGGAGCATTTGGAGTCAAAAAGGATGAAGTTTTGGGCTGTTACAGACTTGATCGCTCATTCATGTTTGAGAATCTTCGTTCAAAATGTCTCTGTGCGAACAGTATTATTTTTGGAAATTGAAGATGAACGCTCGTTCAAAGAGGGATGAACGCTCGTTCAAGAAGGATGAACGCTCGTCCAAGTAGGTGAACGCACGTTCAAGGTCAAGGATTATAAAAAGACAGCAGCATACCCAAAAAACGTGAAATCAAACCCATATTCAATATTTTGACTTTTCTGACCCTAAACCTCCCACCAAAGTCTCATTAATGCTTCTTAAAGACTAAGATGCATTAAATTAACTCAAGAACTCAAGGAATACTCAAAGATCTAAGTATATTCTCCTTAAATTCTTGGAAGTTTGATTTTGGTTTGAAGAGACATTTCGAGGTAAATGTCTAATCTTTCATTATTCTTTATGGGCTTTGTTATTATGTTGTTTTAGCTTCTTTTTAGAGTCATATAGAAGTAGTTATGAGTATTTATTATTTTATTTTTGTTAGAATTTAATTATTAGGTTTTGGGTTAGAACCCTAAAATTTGTTCTTGAGGAAATAAGTTCAATTCTTGTTGCTTCTTGGGATATTCTTTCATTGAATTGGAGAATTTATCCTTAGAATTAGAGTTCATAGACTCTAGATTGATTGAAATATTAGTCATGTTGTGTAGGCCAAAGATTGGAAGATGTTCATCCAAGATAAGAGGTTTTAGCTTGGATTGAAGTATTTTGCTATAGAGGTGAGTTATAAATTATAGTTATGCATGTGACCCACCTTGAATGAATGCCTTTCTTATTAAATCTTGAATGCCAAAAACTTGAATTTGAATTTCTTTTTAATGTTAATCTTTCATTACCCTTGTTATTTGTCTTGAATAGCAAATTAGTTCTTTGATATTAAAGTTATCAAACTTTTGATTATGATTGCCATTTGGGCTAATGTTTATTGATAATGTATCTACCAAGCTTAACCAAGATATAACCATGATAATAGAACTCCTTACTAATGGGGGATAAGAACCATTAGACCGTGTGCACCGGTGATTCAACTGATAGAGTCTAATATGTCAGTGTTCTACCTAAAGAGAACTATATACTCTAGGCGTGTATCCGGCCAGATATGCGTTAAAAGGGAGAAGTTACTGCCCTATATGATATTGGATGCTTATAGGGATGGTGGTTTCGTCCCGCCCATTTGTATTCCACTATGATGAATGTATGTTAATGTTCTATTAAAGTTGATATGTTATGATGCCATTCTTTGTAGGCACATTATTATTATTGATATAACCCATATTGATGATTTTGCTTTCTATAAATATTCAATTGTTGAAATTCCCAATGTATAAATGTAATTCATAATTTCATTAAGTTGAAGGCTTATTCCTCTTTAATTGTGGATTTCAGGTGCTAGAGTTAAGGAGAATAGATTGGCAAGTGATAAAGCTTCTTGATCCTTTTTCTCCAAGAAGCCACATTAATATATTGTTTTGGATTCTTGTGTTATGGAATATTATAGTCTAATATTCATTCTATAGCACTCCATAGTAAAGTGTTAAGGTATAAACATAATAGAATGATTCTTGGAATGATTGAAGTATTATTTTGCCTTTGTTCATTATGGATGATCATTAAGTTGATCCTTGATCCATAGTGAACAATGGATGGATTATGTATGAAAAGACAATATGAATGATGGATAATGATATGAAATGCTTTTTTTAGGTTATTGTATGATTTTAATTATTGATCCAGGTTATGTTCAGATGGTTTCATGGGTGCTTGGTGGTTTTAAACCTACCCACGTCCTAGGACTGTCACACCATGGAAGTTGGGGTGTGACAAAGTGGTATCAGAGCATAGGTTTGATACTGTAGACTATGGTATAAATGTTATAAGTTAAGGATAAGCATGAATAGGAAAACTATAAAGCATAGGATTTCATTTCGTCATTGATATGTCTTCGTTAAGCTAGATCCGCGATCATCATTATATTGTGAGTCTAAATCTCTTATATTTGTTCTTATCGGTATTAAGATGCCTCCTCGACATGCTCGTGGCCGAGGTAAGGGACAAGGTCATCCTAGAAGGGTTATGCAAGATGATGTTGAGGGTTCTGTTAGTATGGCTGGGGATAATATTGTTCCTCTTGCGCCTCAAGTTAATGCAGCAGCAGTTGCACAGAGATTGGACCAACTTCAGAGGAACTATGAGATGTTACTTGAGCTGGTTACCTAACAGAGACAACAGCCTGATCCTCCTATTACTCCTATTGTTCCTCCTCCTATGGCTCCTCCACCATCGATTGAGCCTCAAGTAGAAGAGATTTCTTATGAGAAGTTCTTAAAGTTGAAACCTCCAAAATATAGAGGTGAGATTGACCCTACAGACTTTATTGAGGATATGGATGACAGGGTCCAAATTCTGAGGGTTCCGGATAGGAGGGCAATTGAATTTTCCGGACATCTCATAAAGGGAGATTCCAAAGATTGGTTTAGGAGAAGCATTGCCGGGTTGCTTAGGGGCAATGAAGAGATTAGCTGGGAGAGATTTAAGGAACTGGTTACTAATGAGTTCCTTCCTAAAAGTGTGAGGGAAGCTAAAGCTAGGGAGTTTGAGAGATTGGAGCAAACTCCTAATATGTCAGTTTCGAAATTTGATAAGAAATTCCGACAGTTGGGCAAGTTCGCTCCAACACTTATACCGAATGAAGCTTCTCAAATTCAACGGTTTAGGAAGGGTTTGGTACCGGCACTATTCAGAGTGTTAGCAGCTCTTATGTTTGATTCCTATTCTAAATTGGTGGATAAGGAAAGAATCATTAAAAACTGAGAGATGGAAGTGAAAGCCATTAAAGAACAGAAGAAGAAAGCTAGAGTTGAGACTTCCTCCAGGTAAGGTAAGGGAGATAGCGGGGTGAAGAGTATTGATGTAACCCAACAGTCTTCGGGTAATCTTAGGAGTCAGTAGGGAAGATATCAGTTGAGACAAACTCCTACTAGACCATCTTATCAGGAGAGCCTCAGTGCGGCTAATTCTGCACCGATCAGGACTTTTACTCCTTTATACTCGACATGTGGGAAGTCACATAAAGGTCAGTGCTATACGGGGACTGGTGCTTGCTTTGGTTATGGTCAATTAAGGCATTATGTGAAGGATTGTCCATGAAATTCAGTAGCGCAACCCCTAACTTCACAATCCACAGTATAGATGGATAGAGCTGGAAGTAATGGAGCACTAGCTGGTAGAGGATATGGAGGTAGAGGTATGGATGCTGATAGAGGTACAGTGCAGACTTCTGGACAAGCTTCTGGGCAGGCTCCTTTGGGAAGAGGCAGAGGGAGAGTGTTTGCTCTAACACAGCATGAGGCATAGGCTTCTAATACAGTTAACACAGGTATTCCCTCTATACAAGCTGTTGATGCAAGGGTATTATTTGATTCTGGAGCAACCCACTCATTTGTTTCTTCATGCTTTGCCAAGAAACTATATTTGTTATGTGAATTGCTTGAGAATCCCTTGATTGTTTCTACTCCTTTAGAGGAAGAAATTGAAGTAAGAAATGTGTTTCCTTCTTGTATGGTTAGGATAGCCAATAGAGAGTTAGAAGTGGATTTGATAGAATTACCAGTGTTAGAATTTGATCTGATATTGGGCATGGATTGGTTGGCTAAAAGTTATGCCATTATCGATTGTTTCAATAAAAAGATTGTGTTTAGACCATCTTCAGGTGAGGAGTTTAAGTTTCAAGGGGAAAAAAGTGAAGCTCCATATAATTTAATTTCTGCTATTGGTGCAAGAAGACTTCTGAGGAAGGGATGCCAAGGGTATTTGGCACATGTAAGAGATCTTAATGGGGAAGTGAAAGGTATAGAACAAATTCCTATAATAAATGAATTTCCAGATGTGTTCCCCGAAGAGTTGCCAAGTTTGCCACTTGAAAGGGAGATTGAATTTAATATAGAAGTGCTACCGGAAACTAATACGATTTCTATACTGCCTTATCGCATGGCACCGACGAAATTGAAGGAGTTGAAAATGCAATTGCAAGATATGTTGGACAAGGGATTCATTCAGCAAAGTAGTTCACTGTAGGGCGCACCAATTTTGTTTGTGAAGAAAAAAAACTGGTTTATGCGCTTATGCATTGATTATAGACAACTCAACAAGATCACCATTCGGAATAAGTATCCACTTCCTCGGGTTGACGATTTGTTTGATCAGTTGTAAGGTGCAAGCCACTTCTCAAAAATAGACTTGAAATTGGGCTACCATCAGCTGAGAATCCAAAAGGAAGATGTGAGCAAAACAGCCTTTCGAACCAAATATGGACATTATGAATTCTTAGTCTTACCATTTGGTTAATGAATGCACCAGCTTCTTTTATGGATTTGATGAACCGAGTCTTTAAGCCATTCTTGGATAGGTTTGTCATCATGTTCATTGATGATATTTTGGTGTATTCAAAGAGCCAAGAAGAACATGAAGAGCATCTTCGCTTGGTATTGCAAATTTTGAGAGAGCATCAGTTGTATGTTAAGCTCTCCAAATGTGAATTTTGGTTAAAGAGTGTGTGCTTTTTGGGTCATGTAATCAATGAGGAAGGATTTCAAGTGGATCCAAAGAAGGTAGAGGCGATTCTTAATTGGCCTAGACCTACTAATGTAACAGAGATTCGGAGTTTCTTGGGTTTAGCAGGGTACTATCGGAGATTTGTTCAGGATTTCTCTAAGATAGCAACTCCTTTGACCAAGCTTACCCAAAAGCAAGTGAAGTATCAATGGTCTGATGATTGTGAAGAGAGTTTCCAAAAGCTTAAGACTTGTCTCACAACTGCTCTGGTTTTGGCTTTACCTTCGGGTGAAGGAGGTTATGCAGTATACTGTGATGCATCAAGAGTGCGGCTTAGTTGTGTCTTGATGCAACATGGAAAGGTGATAGCTTATGCCTCTAGATAGTTAAGAAGGCATGAACTAAATTACCTAACCCATGATTTGGAGATGGCAGCTATAGTGTTTGCTTTGAAGATTTGGCGACACTATCTCTATGGTGAGAAGTGTGAGATCTACACGGATCACAAGAGTTTAAAGTATATCTTTGATCAGAAAGACTTGAACCTCAGGCAAAGAAGATGGATGGAATTGCTTAAGGACTATGATTGTGACATTCTATACCATTCGGGCAAGGCTAATGTGGTAGCAGATGCTTTGAGTCAGAAATTATTGGGAAGTTTGGCTCACCTACAAGTTTAAAGAAGGCATTTAGCAAGGGAGGTGAAAAACTTGTATAACATGGGTGTTCGGTTTGAAATGACCAATTCTAAAGTGCTTTTGGCTCACTTTCAAGTCAAACCACTTTTAATCGATCAGATTAAAGCTACTCAAGATAAGGATCCTCAGTTAATGAAGTTAAATAATGATGTGGCACAAGATAAAGCTCTTGGATTTTCTATTATTGATGGAGTATTAAGATGTAGCACTCGATTGTGTGTTCCTATGGTTGAGGACTTACGGGAACAAATAATGAGAGTGGCTCATTTTGTTAATTATAATGTGCATCCCGGTGCAACTAAGATGTATCATGATGTGAAGTGTTCCTATTGGTGGAGTGGTATGAAAAAAGATATTGCATAATTTGTGCCTAAGTGTTTGATATGCCAACAAGTCAAATTTGAACATCAAAGACCTTCGGGATTGTTGCAATAGTTGCCATTTTCGGAATGGAAATGGGAAAGGATTACCATGGATTTTGTGGTTGGATTGCCAAGAACATCAAGTGGTCATGATTCTATATGGGTGATTGTGGATCATTTAACCAAGTTGGCTCACTTTTTACTAGTAAAAGCTACCTATTCAGCTTCACAGTATGCCCAATTGTATATCGATGAGATCGTTAAGCTTCATGGTGTTTCAATTTCTATCATTTCGAATAGAGGAACACAATTCACATCAAGATTTTGGCAAAAGCTATAAGAGTCTTTGGGTACTCAATTGAATTTTAGCACGGCTTTTCATCCTCAAATAGATGGACAATCAGAGAGAACCATCCAAACTCTAGAGGACATGTTGAGAATGTTCATTCTGGACTTTGGAGGAAATTGGGACAAGCACTTGCCATTGATCGAATTTTCCTACAATAACAGTTATCACAGTACCATCAAGATGGCTCCTTATGAAGCTTTGTATGGGAGAAAGTGTAGGTCGCCTATTTGTTGGGAGGAAGCAGGTGAGAAGTTCATTTGAGGACCTAACTTGATCCGGTACACTTCTGAGAAGATACCTCTCATTAAGGAAAGGTTGACAACGGCCTTCAGTCGCCAAAAGAGCTATGTCGATCCTAAAAGAAGAGACCTTCAGTTTTCTATTGGTAATCATGTATTCTTAAAGATTTCACCGATGAAGGGTGTTATGAGATTTGGAAAAAAGGGTAAGTTATCACCAAGATTTATTGGTCCCTTTGAGATTTTAGATCGTGTTGGAGAAGTTTCTTATCGGTTGGCTTTACCACTAGATTCGGATAGTGTTCATCCAGTATTTCACATCTCTATGCTTCGCAAGTATGTTTCCGATCCATCTCACGTGTTGCAAGCTCAACCATTAAACTTGAAACAAGATTTGACTTATGAAGAAGTTCCTGTAGCCATTGTTGATAAAATGGTTAAGAAGCTTTAGAATAAGGATATTCCCATGGTGAAAGTCTTATGGCAAGCCAATCTATGGAAGAATACACTTGGGAAAGTGAAGAAAGAATGTATAGCCCAATATGCACCAAGAAGGGGAGTTGAATTGGTGGGTAATTAAAAATTTAACTGAGAAAAGAGTAAGGAAGAAAAGAAAGAACACAAAGAATTTATAGTGGTTCGGATTATAACCAATCCTACATCCACTCCCCAATCACCAATTGGGTATTTCACTATCAATGAGTTTTATCAAGTTCACTCCCAACTTAGTGTTTAAGCTCACACCAAACTATACAAGTGTTTTCCCAAGGCTCACACTCAAACCCCTCAAGTGTTTTCACTAGGCTAACACTCAAACCTCACAAGTGTTTTAACAAGGCTCACACTCAAACCTAACCAAGAGTTTTCCTAAGGCTCACTCCCAAACCTATCAAGTGTTTAAGGTTAACACCTAACCCTTGAGCAATGAATGCTCTTACAACAAACATAAAATGTGTTGAATGAAGTTTAAGGCTTGAGAAATGAAAATATGAGAGTTTGCCCACTTATGAAAGTTGTTGCTCCTTTAATAAGTCCTTTGGAGGGGGTATTTATAGCCTCCCAATACCAAAGAGTCGTTACAATTGAAGCATGGCCAAATCTCTTCCTAACAGTTAGAAAATCTTCATTAAGTGCACTGTCAGAGTGGAATCACGATCGCTAAGCCTTGGTCGCGGTCGCGATGTCCTTTTTGCAGTCGCTACTGCATTATTGCGGTCACGATCTTCATATGGCTCAATGGCTAGTGACACATGGCGGATTTTCATTGCCTGTTCAATATGACCGTTGCAGCTCATTCTCAGTCCTATGAATATCATGGATGCTACAGCGTTGTTGCGGTAGCGATACTGCTTTCGCGCTCAGAGTTGTTGGCGCAATGCTGACCGCGAACCTTACTGTCTGAATTATGCAATCAGGGCTTTAGCTATATTGCGGTCGCTACAGAATTTTTACGGTTGCGACATGCATATTGCGGGTGCAATACATGTGTTGCGGGAGTGAATTAGAAGTCCAATCATAACACTTAGAGAATTTTTTAAGTTCTTGACTTCCAAGCATTTCTAAGGTAGTTTATCTGTGAAAACACACTTCAATGAAATATTAGTGCAATTCAATTTGATTTTCAAGATCAAAATAGAGATTGACTAAATTGTACACTCAATTTAGGTCAACAATCTCCCCCTTTTTGATTTTGACAAACAAATTGAATTTGATAAAAAAAAAGGAAACGTACAAGATACAAAGCTCCCCCTCAATAAACGATCCTTAGAATTTTTAAAAAAAAATTTCTCCCCCTTAATCAAATAAATCATTTTAATTAAAAGAAAATTTATTTTCTCCCCCTTAATCAAATAAGTCATTTTTCAAATTCAATTTTACCATTTCTCCCCCTTTGGCAAGATCAAAAAGAGGATTTTTGTTGGGAGA
>CATKHJ010804000.1:0-11097 GCA_949750685.1 Vernicia montana | reverse complement strand
TATATATTATATTTTATATGTATATATATATAGTTTATTAGAATAAAAAGAAAAAAAAAAGTCAAACCGATCAACCAAACCGAACTAAACTTTTTCGGTTCAGTTTGATTTTATACAAAGTTTGGTTTTTTGGTTCGATTTAAATAAAATATAGGTTTGATTTTATAGTTCGATTCGATTTTGAACTGAACTGACCGTTTGCACAGGCCTACCCTTATTATTAAAAAATAAAAATATAGGACCCATATCAGTCACGTAAGCATCATATCAGCGCTTACTAACGATGTTAGTGACAGAAATTCCTAAGTGCTAACGGAAGAAACCACTGACTCTTTTTTATCAAAAGAAATTTCACAAACGCATAAGTGAAAATGAGTCAAATCACAATATTTTTTTTATACTTATCCCTTAATAATAATAATAATAATATTATTATTAGAATGTGATTATAATTAAGGGAAATGAATGGAAATTTTATAGTTATGATTCTTGTTATTGGATATTCAAATGGGTATACTAAGTCGAGGTGTAACTATTAGTCATAATCACATATAATATTCAGTTAGTTGGTTGCTTAACTAGCTTTAACGCACAAAATATAAGTACTTAATTCAATATTTAGTTTATTTTATTATTATTATAATAGTTGGTCAGGTGAACTGAACTACTAAATGTATATTATTTCCCTCCTTTCTAATTAATTCATTTTTTTTTTTTTTGATGTTGAATGAGATGTTTTGAGATGGAAGGGATGTATGCTTGAAGGCCCGAGTTGGACATTTTACTTTTATTTAATATGTTGTGCTTGAACGCACCCACTAAGGGCTGTGGATTTTTTTTTTTTTTTTTTTTTTTCTTTCAGGAAGCTAATGTCCAAATTTTTATAGAAGAAGATTCTGCCGAAATTTCGATAAAAATCTTAAAAGGTTGTTGAGCTAGATTTCAAGTGTTAAGTTAAAGGTTTTAGCCTCTTAGGTATATGTTTATTTCCCCATGCATTTTTTATTATTAACATACATTCATGATGCATATGTTTTGCAATGCACTCATTTATGAATGTACACAAATGTTGCATTTATATTGTTGCCATAGGAATAAGATGAAGTGGAACCCATAAATACTAACATAAGTAATGATCATGATTACGTAATGATATATGTATATGAGATGATAAATGATACAATGATGATAAACTAAATAGTAATTCAACCTTAAATATAAAGCTATTAGTTTGCTAGTTTAAGATTGTGTCAGCTTATAAAAAGCTATTAGTTTGGAAATTATGCTCCACTTTCTTTTGAAGTTTTTATATTTTAGTTTTATTGGTTTAGGAATAATGTCATTTGTCTTAGTTAATTTTTGGAGGAGTCCAAAATTTAGTGTGTGTATTTCTTTTTCTTTCATTTTTTACTGTTATATACCTATTTAAAATTTACTAGTCATATTTTGAGAATAATGTTTGAAATTTTTTGAAATATATATATATTTCTTTAGATTAACGACTCAGACAAAAATATTTGACACCTTTTTTTGTAATCCACAATATTGTGAAGATTTTTTAAATCTCTGCAAAATTTAAAGGAGGATATAATGAATAATCGAAACTTTTATGAAAATTATTATTCTACTATTAATCTAATTATGTATAATTCTAAAAAAGTTACATATATTATAAAGTATCACTTCATATCTTAAATGATTATTTCAAATTTATTATATTAATAATCATTTGCTTAATACATAAATCAAATTATAAAAAATGCATGATACACATTACTATTTGAATTATAATAATTATATAAAAATAATACAAGTCATACAAAATACATGATAAATTATTACTATTTATTAATTAATTATAGTTATATGAGACTAATTTAAGAAATATTATTGAGTCCTTTTGTGTGTATATCTATGTTATCAATTAGAAATAACAAGTTTGAATCGTTTAAAAAGAATAATCAGTTTGAAATAAATATTATTATATTAATTTATGAACATGTTCATTTTAATTCAAAATAAAATAATTGTCATTATACAACACACCTACTTTTTATAATATTAAATCTCAATTTATTCTTTTTTTTTTAGAAAATTATATTTTTGTTATTTATAAAGAGATAGAAAGAGAAAGAGAAAATGAATCAAGGAATATATAGAATTTTTTTTTCCTTAAAGAATATAATTTTTAATAGTGAAAGCAAATATTTTATTTTTTAAACTTAAATGATTTATGTGCTTACAAATGTCATAAATAAAACTATAATTTTTTATGAAGCTGATTCTAGTTGAGGTAGAATAGATTCGATTTCCACCTAGTTGATTTTGAGTTGGTGCAACCTACAATAATAGACAAGAATCAAGTGGGCTAGGCCTAGTGCCTAGCAAAGCCACTCCGATTATCAAGTTAGTTAATTGACTTGATTCGAATGAACCACTCTATCTTGGTAAACTGTTTGAGAATTTCAGAGTGTTATCAGAATATTTGTGTCTAAGTGTCCATACCTGTGAAGGCCGATTTTTGAAGTTATTTATAGATTATGAATCCTTACATGGGTCGAGTACGGATTCCTTGAATGAGTCGGATAGAGATGGCTTTTTTGCATATTTCTGCTTCAGATAAGGAAACGGACTGATGACAATTCTGACCTTATCCTTTTAATCTTTTGGACTTTTAGTCATATTGGGTTGGGCTTGACCCATTTCTCTTTCTAGTGTGGTTCGGCATCATTCTTTCCTTATCAGAGGCCCCTCTGTTTTTACAAATTAAGAACTCTTTGCAAACTTCGGTAGAAACAATTTAGACTAGTGGTTAACATTCAACGATCTCGTTTAGCATTCTTACACCTCGGTTCAAGGCCTATTACTTCGTCTAAGAATTTTGAAAGTCTTTCATGTATCTTGACACGCTTGACAAAAATCGAGCATTTAATGCTAAAGTTCCTCTTTTCTTATGTGGCGTGATCATGGCCATAAAGTCCCAGAGTCATACTTCATTTCTACCACTTCTTCAGATTTTTGAAATGATTACCCAACGCGTTTTCCTAGGGTTTTACTTCTCTATAAAAACCCTTTCTTCTTCACTTCTTAAGACTTCTGGCGTTTTCAATTTTTTAGAGATCATCTCTTCTATCAACTTTCTCAACCTTCTTTCATTCTCATTTCTCTTTATTTTCTTTCATCTCATAATGGCTCCCAAAAAAGACGAATTTACCACAACATCATAACAGATCTGGAGAACACTTGGGGAGATGTCACCTCCACTTTGAAGAACTCATATCTGAGTGGTTTTGCTAAAAATTTAGAAGACCAACAGAAATTCGCTGTGGACTTCCCCAAATCTTTTGACAGAATCTATGTTAACCCTAACATCCCCAATACTGTTGAGATGACTAAAGATAATGACCATATTATATTTTTTTACCATCAAATAGAAGCGGGTCTTCAATTTCCTCCATCTGTTTTTTTAGTGGAATGCTTCAACTATTTTTGTATCAATCCCATGATGCTCTCACCGAACTCTATTTAAGACCTGCATCAATTCGAAGTGATCTACAAAGCCTTGGGACTTAGCCCCACTACAAGGATGTTTCGATGCTTTTTTAAATTTATCCGCTCAGGCGACAAGCGAGCATGGTGCACCAGTTCAAAACCTGGATGAACCCTCTTCATCAATAAACCTAATAAGGTGAACAAATGGCACACCAAGTTTGCCACTGTGGTGGTTAAAGAAAAACATCGAGGTGGTGAAGGTTTTGGTTTTAGAGGAGCTCTCCAAGTTCCTACTGTTTACGGTATTCCAGACATCCCTATGAACCTACTGCCCAAAGAAACCATAGCTATAGAAACCCTTATAAAAGATAACTGCTCTAATGATATTGGGAAGCTCAACTTTGTTTCTCAAATAAAAGATGTGCGAGGTAAGACTATGTGTCTCATCATTATGGAAATTAGGGGTGAGTTTTCACCTTCTTCCTGTCTTCGTCGTCTTTTTCTCAGGGTTACTTTTTTAACATCTTTTTCCTTTTGTTTTGCAGTGTGGCTTACTAACAAAGATAATACTTATAAGAAGATCCACAATCTATCTAGAGGCCTATCCCCACTTCCTTATAATGAAGCTGCCTTTCTTCCTCTCTTAGTGGAGAAAACTGGCGAGCTCCGATCTACCACTGCTACTGATTGGGGTGCTGAATCATCTGTTGGGGAGAAGAGGAAGGCGTCTCCCCCCAAGTCAAAAATATCCCAAAAAAGAGCAAAAGATTAGTGAAAGTAGCAGCAGCCAGCTCTTCAAGAACTAAAACAGCTGTTGAAGCTGCTTCTGTAGTGAAGCCAATTACTAAGGCTACATCAATAGTGAGGCCAACTACTGAGGCTCCCTTAAAGCCAACTGTTGAAGCTTCCTCAGTAGCAGTGTTTATCCTTCCCCAAGGTCCACTTATTACCGTTCTGGACTTTAGTGATGGCGAGGATGCTCTCATTGTCTCTAAACTCGTTCGTAAATCTACAGGTGACTCTTCTTCATCTTCAGAGCAAACCACTTTTAATACTTATAGAGATGTACTTTTTAACAGTAGGCTATTTGATCTGGTAGTGGGACGGGTTTGCGAGGGAGTGCCAGCTCCTAAAATTGTTGACAAGGTTATTCGTCCTTTTCTAGAGTCTGCCTCACCTCGTGAGCTTACTTCCGAGCCTAAGACAAAGCTAGGTATGTTTTTTGTTCATTCAGGGACTTATCCAACATTTTCTTGTGACGATCTCTTTAACTTATCAGGTTTTTTGCTTGTTTCTGTTTATTTTTATTTTTATTTGCTCGGAACGAACAGCTCCTAGAGTTCTACCTCTACAACTTGTTTCCATGGGACTTTATCGATCAAATGGAATGAGCTGACACTTTTGTTCCTTCCTCTGCCATTCCCATCTCCGATCCAGACCTTCTTTTGGTGTCACAGATGATGGATTGCCTCCTTTAATAACTGCTGAGAGAGGGGAAGGAGAAGGAGCTACTGTTGGGGACCCAGGCACTAGACAAGTCTCTGATGGTGAAGAGGTCGGGGCCAAGGTTGCTCAGGAAACCAAGGCAAAAGAAGTTGAAACAAGAGACCCAATCCCCCAGATAGATCCTCAGGAACTATTACCTCAAGGTGAAGTCATGGATGAGGGCACGTCATTTCCTTCTGAGCGAGCTGAGCCCGAAGTCACCATAACATGAGAGCCTGCTTTCCCCGAGTAGCTTTTTTTAGATTCTAAGTCAACTTTTGATAAGGTATTTGTATATATTTATATTGTTTGTTTTTATTTTGTCACTTCCATTTGACCTTCTTTTCTAATTTTCATTCGGTTTTTCTTTGTTGGATTTTTTTTTTTAGTTGACAAAGCTCAATAAGCAGCTAGGAGAAAAACTAACAGAATTTGCTCGGTACCGATCAGTGGTACGAAGGGCTTTCTCTTCAAACCAACATATAATTAATAAATAGAATGCTGCTATCTCAACTCTCCATTTGACTAGCTAAGAGATGGCAGAGAAGCTAAATTATGAGGTCTTGCGAACTGAAGCGAGGAGTTTGGCAGGGGAAAGAGATCACTATAAAGGTCTTTTTACCAAGAAATTGGATGACTTGGAATGACTATCAGTGAATTTGAATGCTAAGCTGACAGATCTTGAAGCTGCATTAAAAGTAAAGATTCAGATCTTTTGGATCCCTAAAGGGTCAAAGAAGAGCTTCGATCCGAAGCTAAAAAACTGAAGGCTAAGATGTCCGATCTCAAGGAGCAAGTCAAGGACTATCCCGAATTGATGAAGAATTTCGAGGTCATTGAGAAACAAATTGATGATCTTAAAGTTAAGCTTAACAGTTCTAAATGCCTTCGCAAGAAGGCTGAGAATGAGAAAGCTACAATCATCTAGGACTTCTTGAATTCTTCTGAGTACAAGCATCGACTGGCCTTGGATTCTAGAGCGAGAGCCATAAATTGCTATAATATGATTGTTGATGCTTGTGCTGCTAAGTTTCCCGAAGTCTTTTCTTGTGTACCAAAGTGGGTGTTCGTCCAAACCAATTTGGCTTCGTCCAGCTCAGTTCGCCCTATTCCTACTTCGACTACTCCAGCTGCTCCAAGCTCACACAAACAGCCTCCTGCCTTTTGATATTTTCATATATATATATTTGAAATCAATTCAATAATCAATACAAATTTTAATTTTTCTTTTAACTACTGCTGCTTCTCCTTATGAATTGCTGAATTCTCTTCTTTATCTTGCCTCGTACTGAAAATATTTTTATTTTTTTGATTTTTACTTAGCCTTTTACTGGACTTTCATTTCTTGGGTTTTTAGCTATCATAGCTATGTTTTCCACTTCCTTAATAAAAAGTTACCTTGCTGTCTTTTGCCTAGCCTCCCTAGGCCTTTTACCCTTTCAACAAAAGCTGCCTCGCGGTCTTTTGCCTAGCCATACTAGGTCTTTTATCCTTTTAACAGAAAGCTGCCACGCGGTCTTTTGCCTAGCCATACTAGGTATTTTACCCTCTCAACAGAGAGCTATCTCACGATCTTTCGCCTAGCCATATTAGGTCTTTTACCCTCTTAATAGAGAGCTGCCTCGCGATCTTTCGCCTAGCCATACTAGATCTTTTACCTTCTCAACAGAGAGTTGCCTTACAGCCTTTTGCCTAGCATTTACCAGATCTTTTATTCTCTCAACAGAGATTTGATTTAGGGCCTTTTTCTTTTACAAATATTTTATTTTGGAAGAAAGACTTTTATTATTTCTATTGATAAGACATTTTGAGATGTTGAATATTTCAAGTATGTGAAACTTCACCATCTTGCATTGTTACAAGCTTATAAGTAGTTGGGCCTACTAATTTTTTAACCTTAAAAAGGCCATCCCATTTAGGTGCTAGCTTGCCAGTTCCTTCCCTTTTGCATGTGGCTTCGAGATATCTCATGACTAGATCTCCTTCATTGAACACTTGAGTCCTCACTTTCTAGTTAAAATAGTTGGCACCTCGCTGCTTATAGGTGGCCATTCTGATGCTCGCATTTTCTCAAAGTTCTTCGAGGAGATCTAGGTCTATCCTTCTAGCTTGATCATTGTCTTCATTGCTTGAGAAATTAAACCTTCCATTAGGTAACCCGATGTTCACAGGAACAATTGCTTTGGTGCCATATGTTAAACTGAAAGGGGTTTCTCTTGTAGGTTGTCTTGGAGTGGTTCGGTATGCCCATAGAACATGATGGAGTTCGTCGGTCTAACTTTGGCCATATGCATCTAACCTGTGCTTCAGCCCTTGGAGAATTGTTCGATTGGTCACTTTGGCTTGCCCATTTGACTGAGGATGAGCTACTGATGAGAAGTGTTGCTTTATATTAAGTCATGAACAAAAAGCTCTTACCTTGGTATTATTGAATTGCATTCGATTATCACTGACGAGCTGATATGGAACACCGAACCTACACACTATGTTCCTTCATAGGAAGTTGATTACTTTTTCAACTGTTATGGTCGCAAGTGGTTCTGCTTCCACCCACTTAGTGAAATATTCAACTGCAATTAGGAGAAATTTTCTTTGTCCCAAGGCCATTAGGAATGGTCCTACTATGTCAATACCCCACTTTGCAAAAGGCTAGGCACTAGTGATTGGCATTTGCTCTGCTACGGGAATATTTCTCCACGCTCATATTTTTGGCAAGATGGTCATTTTCTGACAAAAGCAATGGCTTCTTCCTTCATTCTGGGCCAAAAATACCCATGCTGTATTGCCTTGGCCGCCAACATTTTTCCACCTATGTGCATCCCACAACTTCCCTCATGTAACTCCTTTAACACGTATTCTACTTTGCTTGGTTTCAAGCATTTTAACCATGGAAGAGAATAATCTCACTTATATAGCACATCATTGTGAATGGAGAAGTGTGCACTTCTGTGTTTAATCCTTTTTGGTTTTTTAGATTCTTATGGCAGTTATCCTCGCTCTAAGTAGGCTTTGATTAGGTTTAATCATTTTGGTTCTTTATTTATTTCCATTACATCATTGTCGTCTTATATACTTTGATGTGCCAAAGATCTCATAAAAACCTTATGGGGCAACTCGCCTAGATGCACTGTTGCAAGTTTGGAAAGACTGTCTGCTCGACTAATTTTCTCTTTTGGTATTTTGCAAAATTCTAGCTTAACTCCTCTTTTTGTTAGCTTTTGAATTATGGCCTTACTCTTCTGAAGATATTTGATCATAATGGGTTCTTTGGCTTCAAATTCCTTCTCTATTTGGCCAATTACGAGCAGGGAACCACTATGGATTATGAGTGATGTTAGATGAAGATGGTCTATAAATATTAATCCTTGAATCATTGCCTCATATTTTGCAATATTGTTCGTCGCTTCGAATTCTAGCTTGAGGGCATATTCCAATACTAATCCCTGTTTATTTTCCAGGACTATCCCTATTCCATTTTCTTCTTTGCTGCTAGCTCCATCGACAAACATATCCTAACTTAACTCATTCTCATGGTCTTGCTCCTTCAACTCCCTTCCTGCTTGGTTTCCCTCTTCTTCAGTTGTTTGAACTTCAATTTTGAAAGAGCATTCAGATATAAAATCTGTGAGCGCTTGTGCTTTAATAGTTGATCTCGCTTAGTACTGCAACCCATATTGGCCCAATTCTACTGACTAATATAACATTCGCCTTGACGTTTCTAGTTTGTGCAATGTCTTTTGCAGGGATTGGTCAATTACTACTATGCCTTGGTGTACTTGTAAATAAACTTTGAATTTTTTGGCTGATAAAACCAAGGCATAAGCTATTTTCTCAATGGGCAAGTAGTTCAACTCAGCCCCATGTAGAACTCTGCTGAAGTAGTATATTGGTTTTTACACTGTTCCTTCTTCTCTGATCAGAACCGAACTCACTGCTTGTTTCGAAGCAGATAGATAAATAAGTACTTTTTCCCCAGGTAGAGGCCGACTTAATACCTGTTCCAAAATAAGGAATGATTTCAGTTTGTTAAAGGCATGCTAGCAATCTTCAGTCCATTCAAAGGTAGCTGCTTTCCTTAGTTTCTTGAAAAAAGGGAGATATTTTTCTGCTGATTTTAACATAAAATGACTTAAAGCAACAATTCTCCCTATCAACTTTTTGTAATACCCCAAGTTTATGTGTACTTTTGTTTTATATGTGAATGAGCTACTAAATGTGTATCTAGTATTTTTATGAGCTATGAAGTTTTGTTTATGAGTATTATGAGTAATATTTATATGCTAAGTGATGTATGCATGAGTATAAGTTAACTTATGAGAATTGTAGATGAAATTTCTTGAAGTGGGGCTACAGGGTATAAGTTGCACCCGCGACTGAGGATTGCGACTGCGAAGCCGACCGTGAACCTCTCTGTCTGATTTTGGAAACTTGGCTGAAAGAGAATCGCATCCGCGACCTAGTAATAGTGACCGCAATATTAGAAGGAATAGTCACGTGAACAGTAGAGCATAGCGATCGCGAGGCTCATGTAGTGATCGCGATTGAGGAATCGTGACCATGACATGCCTGTAGCGACCGCGACTCGCATCGAGGGAAGGATCTGGAAATCTGCTTTAAATAGAGATTTAGAGCCCTAACTTCATTTCACCCGAAATTTCAGAGCTCCAAACCCATTTTCTCTCAAGAATCACTCGCCCACTCACATTAAATGCTTAAAGACTTCATTAATTGCTTCACCTAAAGGATCTAGGGTCAAAATTACTCAACTATTCTTTTGTTCTTAAAGCATCTATTGAAGAGGTGAGTTAGGGTTTTGGATTTCTTTTGTGTTATTCTTCTCCATTGTTATATTTCATGTTTGGGGAAGGGAATAGAGTTAGAAATCATGAGTCTAGCATGTGTATGGTGATTTTAAGAGCATGGGTTATGTGTATTATTAATTGTATGTGTTTATATGTTTAGTTCCTCCTAGAAGATTGGATGGAGATCATGAGGGATGTGATAAGCCCTATTGTTTGATGTGATTGAGAAGCTTCTAAAAGATATTAGAGCATTTTTTTTATTAAGGTGAGTAGAAAATATACTACTATATTTGTATTTAATATCCTAAGGCTTAAAGCCTATTTGTTGATAAACTACCATGTGAATTTATATGTATATGAACCCATTTGAATTATGTGAGTCCAATTTCTCCAATTGGTAAATTCTCATTTCTTATATGATTATGTGAACCCTATGAATTTCATTTGAAACATGTGAACCTTTAAATTTCTTTCATGAGATGACATGTGTTAAATAGTATAGAAATTCCCGACTGATGTGGGTTAATCATCAAACATTGTGCACATTGTAATCCATTGGATAGGGTATAATATCCTACCCCTATCTAGGAAGGGTAAATTATCCTAGACGTGAAATCTGATCAGTTTCATGTATTCATATGGAAGGGTATGTCGATATAAGACCTCTACTCTTATATGTGGAAGAGTATGCATACCTAGCCTCTACTCTTATTTTCATATGCGGAGAATGCTAACAAATTGCCTCTACTCCTAAAATCTTTTATGTGGATGATTTCTATACGTGTTTAATTATAAGCTATGATTCCTTTCATGAGTTATGTGTATATATATATATGTTTATATTACACTTCCATTTGATTCAATTGAACCATGTGAACCTAATTGTCATAATATAAGTCATTTGACAAGATATGATCCCTACCATCCTTGTGAGCTAGCCTTGAATTACCTAGCCTTACAAGTATGTAGTATATTCTTTACTCACTACTTTATCTCATTAGTGATTCCATTTTTCATGAGATTAGCAGTTCATCGATTCGGTTCTTCAGGCATCTTTCTTCCTAAAGAACCAAGTAGATTAATGTAATTTCTCCATTTTGTTATTATGTATTTGAGATACTTTAGTGCTCCATGTGTGTAAAAGTGAGATATTCTTTTGGCCTAAGGGCAAAGTATGATGATACTATTTATGTGAACTTGTATTAAGCTAATATGAGACTTATGAGCTTATAGGTACATGCTTGTGGATGAGATGGATATAAGTGTTCAAGTTCTGATCTTGAGAAATGTTTATGTGTTAGATGTTATTTTGTTATGA
>CATKHJ010803605.1:0-14621 GCA_949750685.1 Vernicia montana | reverse complement strand
TTTTAATAAACTATATATATATATATATATATATATATATATATATATATATATATATATATATAAAATTTCAGTCGATTCGGTTTAAACTAAATTTTTTTTGGTAAAAACCGAACCAAACTGAAATTTAATTTAGTTTTTTATTTTAAAAATTAAATCGAACCAAACCACTTAAAAAACCAAACTAAACCACTCAGTTCAGTTTGATTTTTCAATTTCGATTTGATTTTACTCACCCCTAACCATAGCAGAATGATAATAAAATAACATATGCATAATAGTTTCATTTCCTTGTCCACATAAAGGACAAACAACAACTGGACTGCATTTCCTTCTGTGTAGATTTTGAAGCACATGCAAAACATGTTAGAGTCACATAAATTTTTATTGCTTTAATGCCCAAAATCTATCATGTTATGGTTACTAAGAAGATTTAGATATAAATACCTGTATCCATTGTAGCAGTCGAACCTTTGCGGAATAAACGATGAACGAGTGCTTAGATTGCAGGTATCGCCTTCCTCAGTCAAATCCCTGATTCTTTAAGTTTCTTAACTCTCTGTCTCTGATGGGAAGAGAATAGAAAGCGGCTGAATGATTTGACATATTGGGAACCATAACTTAGGAATCTTTAAATACTGACCTAATAGGATCCCATTAAACCTATATGGGTCAGGAATAGGTATCCACCCATTAACTCCATACCAATTCCTGAAGTCTATGGGTTTTACATAAATGAATCACTTAAACCAAACCCACTTATAATATAACCCGTCAATATAATTGTTATATTAAATATGTAAGCCCACATAATAAAGATTAAAACCTAACATTACAGTTTTAATGCTGTCAGAAGTTATTGACGTGCCGCCCATATAAATTATATAACATTATGTTATGCGGGTGCCAAATCAGTAGCCTCTACGGCATTAAAGCTTTAAATCAAAAAATATTAACAGTGAAAATTTCAAACTCTATTTTATTAAAAAAAAATATCATAAAACCATAGTGAAAACAGGTAAAGTACTTTTTATACTTTTCTCTTATTTTTTTTTTATCAATCATATTTTTTTTAGAATGTCTTATCATTTTTATTATCGTGGTTGCCAGTTAATGGTTTGGTGCAAATCACAATCTTATTTTTAGCTACTCCATGACTTCCCGCACACACCCCAGAAAAAAAAAAAAAAAAAAAAAAAAAAAGAGTTAAAAGTAAGGCCTAATTTATTAATTTATCTTAGAATTTTACATCATTTTATAACTATATGTTACTTTTAAATAATTTTATCTCAATTTGAAAATTTATTTGTGATTATATTCTAAAAAACTAAATTGAAAAATACATAATTTTCTTCTAATTGTTATTTTTATAAAATAAAAAATATTTTTTTAAAGACCCATCAATAACTTAATAAGAATTTATATAACAAGTTAGCTTAAGCAAAAAGTATATATGTACCTTATAATTTAATTTTATATATGATGTTTAATTCTTTTATTCTTTTGCTGTTTAGTTGGGCAAATAATTATTGTTTTGAATTCATGGTCACAATTATTTTCATTATTTAATTTGCATTATTGTGTTTAGAAGATCTTTATTATTTCATTTTCATATTTTTTTTATTGTCATTTGATATTGATGTGTTGATTTTTTGTAATTTTACTTCAAAGATCCAAAGAGCTTTAGTAATTAAAGTAATGATACTGATAAGGACTGATTTTCATTGATTTATAAATTAGTAATTTAGACTAGCAAATAAATTTGACTAAATAATATGCATCTTTTATTTAATTTTTGTGTCAAATTAATTAATTATCATTTTTTTAGTATTGGAGAAAAAAAAAATTCCAACATAAATCTATGTTTAGATTATATATATATGCTTGCAAGTGTAATTAGTTTTCAATTTAGTATTATTGTTTATTAAATAAATCGTCAAATATTTATTCTTTATTTTCTCATAATATATAAATATGGTATTATGGAATTAATCAATCAAATACTTATTAAGCCCAACTCTAGGTCATTGTGTTTTATTGCCTTATGACTAATTGTATTTGTATTGTTATTGGGCTTAGAGCCAATTTAACGCAAGCATGATTTCTTCTTTGGGCAAAAGAAAAAAAATTTAAAAATATAATTTTCCTTAAAAAAATTTAAAATATAATAATGACTAAGCAACTTAATACAAAAAAAAATTATTAGTGATAAATTTATTAGCGAAGGAAAATAATAATAAAAAAAATAAAAATAAAAAAATAAAAAACCCTATAATTATAGACTCCCATGTGATTAATAAGCGGAAAAGAAAAAAATAATCTCGCAAGTCTATTTTAGTTAATAATCATTTTTCTCATGATTTAAACTTAGAAGAGAAACAATAATTTTGATTTTTTTTGGATGAATACATTGAACATTACTGAAAAAAAAAAACAAAATATATAATCTCAAAGTCAAGATAGCCTATCTTAGATAAGGATAATATTAAAAGCAGGGGCAGCATCTATGTTCATCATTATTTCAATGGATTACATGACTATTGAAATTTTTAAAAATCTTACTAATTTATATCTAGTTGAAATAATGATCCTACTATTTTTTTTTTTTAAATTGATCTCGTTAGAATTGTTAAAATATATGCAAATAAATTATTAAATAATATTCATATTTTTATATGAGTGAAATTTGAATCTGGGACTAAATTCCAGAATCTCAACATTACCAATTGGATTAAGGTATTATTGGTTCTAATTTTTTACTTCATTTCTAATTTTAAATTAACTTAAAATCACAAATCATGTGTATTTCAAGTTTTTCCTTACTTATTTGGCAAAAAAAAAAGTTTTTCTTTATTGAATTTATACTGTGAGTACTCCATCAAAGTTGTTAATATATATATGTTCCTTGATTTACTTAATTTTTAATTTTCAATTAAAAATATTACTTTTAAGTATGAATGCATGTATTTCAAGTGACAAAAATAAACTTGTAAAATTACTTTAAAAAATAAAAATGTATAATTTTCAAAATCTTTATTTTAACCCATTTTTTAATTCATCTCTTGAAGTAAAGGTGAAAAATACTAAATTTATTTTAAATAAAAAAAATATTATATCTGGAACAATTTTTTTTGAACAGTATATAACAAATCAATATAAAAGTTATTTGATTTGTAAGTAAATTTCTTTAAAAATTCAATAACAAATTTTCATGTTTCATCCTTATATATTAAATATGAATTTATTTCAAATTTATATTATAATTTATTTATAATTTATTTGCAATTCTATCTATTTTGTTATAATGGATAATCAATTATTATATATAAAATATTATATAAGTGTACGTAGATATTTTAGAGGTTTCTAGAAAATAATAATAATAATAATAATAATAGGGGTAGCAAGGAGAAGGAGTAGAAGTAGAAGTGCGGAATTTTGTGGAAGTTTCTAGTGAGGTGAGACGGCATCACCCAAGTGGTAAAAAAAAATTAAACAAAATTTACAACCAACTTAGAAGATCCATTTACGGATAGAGTGTGAAAAAAGAAAAATTCTCTTTTTTTAATTTTGCCACTAATTTTAATTTTTATCTATTAAATTATCAAATTATTTAAAATAGTATAATACTATTATACTAAAATTATTTTTTCTTTTAACTTGATATCTTATTATTAACATTAATATGATAATATAATAATAATAGAAATATAAATATAAATTTATTGTCAAATCATATATACAGCTAATAATAAATCATTCTTGATTATGTTATATTATATTAAAATAAATAAAATTATAAATTAGCACACTTTAAAATATATATATATATATATATATATATATATATATATATATATATATATATATATATATATTGTAAATATAAAAATAATAAAATAATAATAAATGATATACATATATTAAAATTTAATATACATAGAATATATATTTAATATCTGCAACTATATATATATACACAGATTTCAAATTGGAATAAAAATGTTATATAAAACAAAAATTAAAATTATATAAAAATATTCAACAAATATAAAAAATAAAAATAAAAACTATCAAATCTAAAAATACTAACTACTAAAACTATACAATAAAAGAAAGATAACAGCAACAAAATAATAAATTAAAAAAAAAAACCATAAACAACAAAAAGAATGAATCTAGACAATTTTTTTTCTCTTCCCCTTCCTCTTCTTCAAATTCTCATTGTGTTTAAACCTTTCAGGAGCTTCAGATTCACTTTCAAACCCACTACTTTCCTTTCTCTTGGCATAACAGTAGAGCAACACAGCAAGCCTAGTTCGATGTACTTCAACATTAAAATTTGTAGATGGTATCTCTTTGCCAAGAACAAAATACTCGGCAAAAGAAAAAATAAAAATACCACAATCACTGCAAAAACAAACAAAAAAGAGAGTTATAAAAAGCTACCAAAACAAAATATTAATCACAAAAAGAAAAGAAAAAAACATAAAAGCAAATTTAAAGATTACTTGTTAACTTGAGTAGGCAAGCCATCAACCATTTGGACATCAAAAGGATCCATCATACCCTTCTTCCCATAAATTCCAACATCAAGATCATAACGTCCACCAAGTACACCAAGCATCAACAAAAAGTGTGGCAGCAATATACTATAAGGCTCAATTGCTTGAGCTACCACCTTATCATTCTTAGCAGACCTTGAAGAGTTATAAACAAATATGCACCTTTCTTTAAAACTAAATCTAGCAAGCACCCAATGTTCATCATTCTTAATATGAACAGGAAACAAAATATGATCCACTTCAACCCATGGAGTATTACAATGCATATAGAATCCAAGAACATACTCGGCAACCAAATCATCACATGAAACTACTGATGCATCTTTTCCTTTCTTCAAATATAACGCATACAAATTCTGTATACGTTGATCGAAAAGATTATCAGTAGTAGTGAATTTAACTTTACAACTATTTGAGTATTTCCCCTTTTTCCTCAAATAATAAAACAATACATCAATATGCTGTGAGAAGAAAATAAAAACTAATAAGCAACCAAATATATATTGTTTAGTAAACCAAAATAAAAATTAAAACAAAATAAAAACAACTTACAAAAGAGGAAAGCAGCTGACCACCATACTGCAATGAATGGAACCACTTCTTCTCATAAATAGAATCAACTCCAAGGTTTAAAGGAGGAGAGATAAAATTATCTTCTACTGAATACAATTTCTTCCTAAAGAATACAAAAAACAAAAAAATAAATAATAGAACATACAAAGACAGAAAAAAGAAAGATAAATATACAAAAAAAAAAAAAAATTACTTATTCCTTTTCTTCATCCCATGATTGAGCCACGAATCAAAAACTTGCTGATCTTGAAAATTTGGTGGCTCACCCACATTATCATCTAAAGGTGACAATCCACTCAAAACAGTTTTGCTTCCCATGGACTCTTTACCATATTCAGCTGAACCAAATTCATTAAAAAATGGAGATCTCATAACAAAAGCAGGCTTGATATCCCTTTTTTTAACATATGGAGTCACCAACAAAGAAGGATCCACCACAGGACCTTCATAAGGAATAATCTCTTTGCATTCATTAACAGGTACCTTAAAAAAACATTAACAGATACTTCAAAGCATAATAACATATACTAAACAAATAATAACAAGTATCAAAACATATACCAAAAACTGAACAACTAATAAAAAAAAGAAACAAATTACCAAAATTGACTTAGAAGCAGTAGATTCCTGAACAAACAAATATCAAAAAACATCAAAACATATACCAAAAACTAAACAAGTAAAAAAAAATAAGAAATAAATTACCTCAACTAACTTAGAAAAAGTGACTACCTGAACAATATGATCAATATGAACTAACAAATTGGAATCAAAATCATTACGTTCATCATCAAACTTCTCAACATTTTCTTTCTCTACTCCATCATTTCCATCACCACAACTACCACTACCACCATCAAAATCAACTCTGTCTGCACCATCATCACCCTTCCCATCAATATCACCACCAACACCTCCTCCACCATCACCACCATTATCTTCCTCATCATCTTCTTTATCATCACCATAATTTCTTTCATCTTCATTCTCTTCATCATCATTATCTTTTTCAGTTTCTTTATCATCATTATCATCAACAACCTAACCAAAAAAATTAAATAAAAAAGAATATAAATAAACCATATGACAAATAAAAAATTCTCACTAAACTGTTAAAAGAAAAAAGCAAAAACTAGTATACAAAACATATTAAAAATTTGCTTGCTTAGTATACAATAAGTATATATTATGTATATGAACATAAAAAAAATAATAATAATAAAGTATACCTCAAAATCTTTGCAACCAACACTAGTACGATCTGTCTGCAACTTACTTTGCAAAACATAAAGAGTATCAAATACTTCAGCAAACTTTTTTTCCAAAAAACGCTTCAAAGAAGAAAAATCTTTAGATAATTTCTTTTGTTTAGAAGAAACTTTCTTCAACTCTTTTCTCATTTCTTCAACTTCAAAACCATCACCATCAAATCTACTTATTTTTTGTTGCTTTGAAGTAGATGCTGCAACCTTTTTTGGAGGACTAGGAGACTCAAAATCATCATCCTGGTCATCATCATCATCAGAATTAGATTTTCCATTAACAAAAGCGTCCCCTTTACCCTTGCCAAAAAATTCATTCAACTTTAACTCTCGTCTTTCCGTAGTAGTTGGAGTAATATTCTTCAACTTCAACTACAAACAATGAAAACAAAAAAGAAAATCAGTAAACAATATAAATAGCAAAAGATAAAAAAATAATGTTAATAAAAAAATAAAAAAAAAATACCTTCTTAGCAGATTTAGAAAACAAACCATTATGAAGAATTTTGTATGATGGAGTTGAAGATGAACTCCAATTTAAAATTCGCGGAACAGAATCACCAACTAAAACTGCCAACTTACCAACTACATAAGGACAACACTCAAAAAACCATACTTGAAAAGCCAAAGGAAAACCAATCAACCTATAAAAAAAACTTGCACCCCTATTATGCTTTCCGTGAAGCTTATGCTTCAAAGACTTCAAAGTAACATAAAAAACTTCTTTCCCCCATGGATAATCATTATAGCTTCCACTATCAACGATATCCAAATCATGCTTACTAACAATCTTTTCTTTGAGTGAAGACAGCAAAAACAAATGAATAAAATACAGAACGGCAATCTTCAATGCATCTTCATCGGAATCCCACCTCCGAGACAAAAAAAGCTCTTCAATAGATTGCTTGTTAATCCTCTTAACCCCACTAAAATACTTCAAAATTAGGCTATTATTTTCTTTCGCAAAAGATAACTTGTTACTATCACCAATACAGTTCAAACCCGTAACCACAGCAAACTCCTCAATCGAAAACCTCAAGCGACAGCCTTGAACACCAACCCACAACTCATTATCAACTGGCTGTTTCAACTCCCTCAACAACAAACAGTGAACAAGTTGAGGTTGAAACTTAAACTCAGGCAAGTCGAGAAAATGCCCAAAACAGGTCTTTCGGAATAAACCAAGTTGAGATTCCGAAAGATTAGATTTCAAATTACCAATAACTTCGTCGCCTATATGACTACCAATTTTGGCAGTAAAATAATCTTCTGATCTAATCAAATAATCCCAGTTCTGCACACAAAACACCAAAAACAAAATAATATCAATATTTTATTAACAATATAAATAACAAAAACCAAACATAAACAACAAAAACCACAAAGCAACGACAAATATACCAAACATAAAACATAAAAATAAATAATATCAAAAGCAACAAAAAATATACCAAAATATAAAAAAAAAAAAACCAAAAATTAAAAACAAAAAATACCTTTTTCTTCTGCACAATTGGTTCATCAATCACAATTTTCCTCTTCTTTGATTTCAAATTAACATAAGCAGGAGATGGAAAATCCCTCTTCTTTGAAGAATTTGTACCTAATTTTTTAGTTTCATCACTAATCCCTTTACCAGAAACCTTTTTGGCACTTCTTAACACAGTCTTTTTACCCATTTTAGAACAACCAACAGAAAGAACCTTCTCTGAAATTAGAAGCTTCCACTTTCTTAATATTTGAGAAGTATATTTCGGAACTGGTGATTTAGAAGCACGAGCATTCACTATTAAAAACCCAACAAAGAACAGTTAAAAAAAAAAAGAAAAAATCGCAAAAACTGAATGCATGCAACAGATCATGAACCGAAACAAAAGGAAAATGTCAATAAGAGAAATAAACAAGAATCAAGGAAAATGGAAGACAAATAAACGAGAATGAGCAAAAATGTATAAAATAAAAAAGTACCGTATAAAATGTATAAAATAAAATTTTTAAAAAAAAAAGTATTGTATAAATGATATTTTAACAAAAAATACCGTGTATATTGTAATTTCCCCATGATAAAAATTATGCTGGCCACAATGAATCTACGTGTAATCCCAAGTTCATCATGTTCCAAAACTAAGTTCACCATGTTCTAAAGCAAGCTCTGTACACGTTCTCATCATGCAAGCACCTATATCTTCCTATAAAACTGTCACGATTCGATTTTGGAGCCGCGACAGTCCTAGGGTATGGGTAGGTGTAAGGCCACCGAAAACCCGTAGAACCTATTTTTATAATAATTCCAATACAGTATCATGCAATCTAATCAATAAAATCACATTCAATTATTGTCCAAGATCAAAACTTGAATCGAATTAACCATCAATTACCTTGACTTATAATATTTATCAATTAACTTGTACATATATTTTATCATAATTTTTTTTTATGTCAATAAAGTTCATTAATCATTACCCAATCTATGACTTCCAATTTCTAAGAAGCAATTAAAGAATATAACATTAATTATTTTAATATTCACATATACAGTATTTAATTTTAATGTAACGTAAATATATACATTGCACTTCTTGATGGAGAATGAGGATCAAGAAGCTTCTAGCTAAAACCAATCATCTTCTGCCTTCTATGCTCTGCAAATTATAACCTAGATTCACGGACGATGTCGTGAGCCGTCACCTCAACAAATTTATGAATGCATATGAACAATGAGATATCCAAGTGGTTAACAATATACAAGTACAATGGTTTAAAGGAACAAATCAATCAATGGGTCGCAAGGACATAAATATCAATTATATCAAGGTTTAATAATCAATAAACAATAAATATGTGTCATGAAAGAAAGCATCAAAGGCATATGGTGTAGTAACAGAACAATCAGTCAATCCGTCAATTACTCATTTCAATCCGTCAATCATCTAGTGGGCGGGATTATACCACCATCCCCACGGTCACTATATATTTAACGTGCAGTATGTAAAAAATACACGCCTTGAGTACTGCTCTCTCCAGGTAAGGCATATGTTTAACGTGCACTTCTTTAAGTACAAGCCTAGGGTACTACCCTCCCTAGGTAAGGCATAACCATGTGCACAAGGTTTAATGGCTATATCCCCCATTAGGTGGGAGTTCTGTTACGCTTTATATCAATAACAAATGGGTCAATAGCAATGAACAATTAAATTTTCAATAATTATAGTTTCAATAGCAATATCAATCAACAATAGCAATCAAACAATTTAGGCTGACAAAATGAATAAATTCAAATGGGAAGTTATCATCAATCAAATCAACTAGGAGGGTTTGCATTCATAACTTGCCTCTTTCACTATATCCTTTCAATCACTTTAATTTTCTTGTAATCCATTTGTTTCATTGGCTCAACTTTGCCTACAATAAAAATCCCCAATTCAATTATCAACTGGTTGATTTCAGTCTCTATTAACTATCTTTTTTAATCCATTTTTGAATCTCATTTTAAGAATATATCAAAATATTTATTAAAAAATATCTATATAATTCTTTAGCTATTTATTTCCAAAACTCTATCGAAAATTTCAGCAGTATCTCTTTAAATCTGGACTAATCCCCCTGATACAATTCAACAATTCTCAATTCACTTACCCAACAAATTAGAGTGGTCTAACCCGGACTTTCAATACATTAATTCCATCCGCCATTTCATTCATTCTTTACAAAGCTATCATTTAGAATAATTCACAAAAATCCTTAATTCATCAATTTAATCTTTCAATAATCTCCAATAATTATTAATTTTCATTCGATTAATAATCCAACTTAATTAATAATTATATCAATACCTTAGTTTAATCCCCATGTATCCACCAATAATATTCATTATTCGTATAATTAATAACATAATTCAATTTAATCACTTAATCATGCTAATTAAATCATTATAAGTTATATACCTAAATTTTCACAAATAAATTCATAATTTATTATCTAATTACAATTAAAAATTAAGATTTATACCAATTGACTCCGTTTAACGAGCTAGAGTTATTATCCAAAAATGTCCATTTCAATGGTCGCCAGAATCCGATCGACGGAAAATTATCGTCGGTAGCCGTTGACAATGAAATAGGTATCAAAATACTCGTCTCGGTACGTAGAACTCGAAAACGTATATTACTCTCGCTCACTCGCAGGAAATCTGCCAGAAATAGTATCGGCAGCCGCGTGAGTGGCCGGATTCCAGTCAAAAATAAAAGTTATCAAAAATTTGCAAATGAGATACCAAATTGAAGTACATAAAAAGAGGGTTCCAAATATACCAAAATCGCCGTGAACGAAAGTCGGGAAGTCGACGAAAAACAGCTCAAAAGCTCACTGCCGGCGGTACCTTCGGGCAGAGCGTGCGCCTGGCTCCAACGATGGATGACGGCGCACTTCGGTCGGTCGACTAAGCAGTGGATGGCCTTCCTCGCTGGCCGACGCGTGGCGTCTTCCGGCGGTCGAACGGCGGTAGATCAGCTGCCTAGTTTCTGCTCCTTTCTTTCTTTTGTTTTCTTTAGTTAGCTAATCAACTTTTATTTTATTGTTTGCTTTTTTTTTTTTTTTTTTAAATTACTATTATCATATATAATACTAGGAAGGCACCTGCACGTTGCCGCAGGTTAATATCAGTGGCTAAATGCAAAATTAATTCCATTGTTACATATTTAGATTAAGAAATATAGACTAATATTTAATCATATCATTAATCCATTAGGAAATAAATATAACCAAAAACATAATTTAGTCCAATATAATAAATTTCACCACAAATAGATTTCAAAGAATTTTAAGTAGGAGAAATAATCAATCTATTTAGTCCAAAAACAAAGAGATAAAAAAGCAAAGTTTTGGCAAAGGAAATATAAACAAATAATATGCAACCAAGCACCATTGCACAAAACCAAAAAAGTGGCTTCAATAACATATGGATTTGTTCATAAACGTCATTCTTGCTTAATTAATATGATTAAGTATTAATTAGTTGATTAATTAATTAACTAGGCATACTAAGATGATTTCATGACCATATGTTGTCTACATTTAACATTAACAAAAAAAAAAAAAGAATTTCCAGAAAAAAGAAAAAAAAAAACAAATTAATCAAATCTAGCAACTGACCTTGCCAAATGAGCTGATTGAATCGCTTCCCTCTCTCTGTCTTCTTGTCACCTCTTCCACAATAAACTATAACCAGTACATGAAATACAATAGAATTACATGAAATTGAAATAGAGAAGAAGAGAAGCGAGAACCTGAATTCAGTGATTGAGGGATCATTGGTAAAGCTCTTGCCATAAAGAAAATGAATAATTTCACCCAGGAAGGACAACAAATTGAATATTCAAAAAAAAAAAACAAAGAAGTATTAAGAGTTCATTTTCATCAAAACAAAGCAATTCCTAGAAAATAAAAAAGCTTGCAAAATAAACAATTCAAGATAGCTAAAACATGAGATTTTTGTGCCATGATGAACCAAATCATGGTCTAGAACTCTCCGAAAACATATACATTTAAATTCAACATTAGGGAAGAGAGTTTTTTTTTTTGCCAAATAGGGAAGAGAGTTACCCAGTAACTATTATGATCATCAAATTAGGAAAATTCATTTTCTTCACATATTGAAGTGCAATTCATAAATCAAAAACAGATTATCACTATTTTCTCGATTTACGTAGCCAAACTCTTGTTCTGAAGAGTCCAAACAGCCCGTAGACCAAGCTGAGAAATGGACCGCAACCAGCAAGTAAATCATCAAAAATTCTCAAGTAACTTAGCATAAACCTCATAATTTACACAGCAAAATGAAATAGATGATTACAAATTCACCAAATTGACATAGGTACTAAAACAAAAGCTCCAAATAACTTTTTTTTAAAAAAAAAGTCAATTACCAGGGTAGTGATCTGCATCAAAAGCTGTAACCAAAAATTGCCCGTTCGCGTCATTAATCACCAGAGGGTCATCAAAAGATTTTTTAACAAACCCAAATTAGAATCTGAACTCATTTTAAGAAATTGGAAGCAGAAATGGAAATAGATTGGTTTTTGTAAATAATAAAAAAAAACATTTTTTTTGGTTTAGAAAAACAGAATAAAAAAATGAAAAATTTGTATCTTTCGTAGATTGAAGAATTGACCAATTAGGGGGGGGGTGTGGAAATCAACATAAGAAAAAGAAATTTTTGGGCAACAACAAAAAAAAATGAGGAAAAGTAACCAAAAAAAAAAAAAAGAAAACTTACCAGGTAAAAGAAAAAGAGAGGAACGCAGCAAATGAGAAGGAACGATAATAGGGTTTGCTTAGGAAAGATAGTAGAAAAGTGGCAGCTGAAGAAGAGAATCGAAATGACAAAACTGATGACACAAACGACACCGTATAGACCTAAGGGGGGGGGGGGGGGGGGGAGAGAGAGAGTGCAGATGAGAAGGACAGAGAAGTCAATGTCTCCAGCCAATACATCTACTAAGATACCCCTGTTAAACGGCGTCGATTTGTAACAAGCCTAACAAACATCAGGGGGCAATCACGTAAAATAGTCGGGCCAACTCAATTGCAATTCATTGTTTTTTCTTCAATGAATCACGCATGGTTTTTATATATATGTAATAGATACAAATAATTAATATAACAAAAATATTAACTTCATAATATTGCTCAATAATTAATTTATAAATATTAACATACAATTTCAAATATTATTAAAATAAATATCTATTTTTCACAATATTTTCAAAATTCTTTAATATACAATTCCTTAATTAAATAATCACAATAAATCTATACTTTATATTTTATAACATATTTTCTTCAATTAAAATATTAACTTGGCAATATAAATAAATTATATTATTTCAAATATTCATATAAAAAATATGAATAAATCGATATCATTTCAAATATTAATATAACAATATAATTAAATCAATATAAAATCTCAATTATAAATATATAATAAATATATTAATATCAATATATTAATATAAACAAATACCGATCTTAATATCAATATTCAAATATAAATTCATAATTATGCATAACTTTGAATATCCATATATAAATAAAGAAAAAAAATATTTCTGTATATAACTACTATTTTATTTGAATTAAAAATTCAAATTATTTCATTATAAATATAGAATAAAAGCATTTAAATATATTTTCTTATAAAAATACAAATTGTAAAATTATAAAATTTTGGGTGATTACAAAAACCCTCACCATAACTCTAGATCTCATGCATTCATGTCAAATAATTACTATATTTCCATCATTTTCATAATATAAACATTTCAAGTTTTCAACAACGGCAAAGCTCACCATCCTTTTAGCCTCCTCTAGAGCCAACAATCCTATTTTTTTCATATAGAATTACTTGAAGCACCGATCGTGGCTTGCTTGACCACCATATATGTGGGGTGTTTTTATTTTTATTTATTTTTTATTTTTTAATTTTTTAACTTTTTATTTTTTTTTAAAAAAAATAGATGGAGTATTTTGGGTATTAAATATTATTTTAAAAAAAATTAATGGAATTTTAAAACAAATTTGGACAGAAGGACTAACTGATTTAACAAAGAAAAAAAAAACAAAACAAAACAAAACTGAGGGATTATTTAGTTAGTTTCTAAAAAAGAAGAGACAATTTCATTAATTAAGTCAAATTTTAGGGACGAAATAATAATTTACCATTTTATTTTGAGTTAATAAAAAAAAAGTGACATTTCAAATTTGTCACTTCATTGTTATGGTGTTATCTATAGAAAGAAAATGTCTACAATTCAAATTATATTGAATTTGTGAGTTCCAAAAGAATAATAATAATTTTGCATACTTGGGCATAATCTAACGTTAAAGTTACAGTAGATATTACCATATGCTTTCTATCGACGATCATCATCTCTCAATTTTGCTACGTTACTTATCGCTTGTTTACTTCGCAACTTTATTCCCTTGTGCTTCTGTATAACTTGTGTCGGTAACAGCATCAGAAGAACACACTCATTTAACTTTTGGAATCAATTTGCAAGAAACTGATAATGTGAGTCTTTATCTAGGCACAACAGAAGACAGATGATTTAACCTTTCAAAAGATCGAAACTTTAATGAAATGTTAGATTGCATATCAGTATTAGCATTACAGAAAAAGTGGAGCAAAATATTTTCCTTTAGCTAGGAGTGAAAATATTTT
>CATKHJ010803505.1:0-18111 GCA_949750685.1 Vernicia montana | reverse complement strand
TATGTGCTCAGGTTCTGATCTTGGGATATGAGATAAGATGATATGATATGATATAAAATGTGATAATGTGATGAGATAATTATAGTACAGATGCATGATACTGTATTGGATTGTATAACAAGTATGGGTTCTACGGGTTTTCGGTGGCCTTATGCCTATCCATGCCCTAGGACCGTTGCGACTCAGAAGTTGGGTTGTGACAGGAAGCAAAGGTGGTGCAAAGTGCAGAAGGAGAAGGGACTACATCTAGGATGAAAAGGAAGGGGGTTGTAAGGATGAGATGCACTGTTTGTGGGGGGTAGGTCACAATAAGAAAAAACACAGTAATGAGAATGCTAACCAAGCTTAGGTATTAAAGTGTTATTTTGTCATTTCAAATATGGTTGGGATCTAATGCTAATATTATATTGTTATGCCTTATATTGTGCAGGCTGGACCACAAACACGTGCTAGGAAAAGTAAAAATGATGCCTCATCATCAAGACCTAGAAGGACTATAGTTAATTTTAATCAAATTGGAACCGAGGTATTAATTTATTATGTCTATATATGTTTTTTATATTTGATATTTAAGTGGCCTACTATGAACCTTTATTAATTATTAATCATATCAGGGGCCTATACAAACTGAGGTACTAGGTCAGAATGAGCCAACATCAACTCATACAAGAGTGGACTCAACAACTATATATTTTCAAGATGGAGCATTTAATGTAATAGATGTTCTTATTATTTTATATTTGAATGTTTTTATTTTAAGTGCTATATGGTCATGTTCTTATGCAAGTTTCCTTTGTTTCATAGCATGGACAGCCACTGGACATCAATAATAGTCAACAAAGCAATTTGACACAACTAAGTCAGGATATGGAAATTCCAGGTAGATTTGGCACTGCATATTATAGATCACCAACATCAAAGTCCAATGAAGTAAGCAGAGGTGCTGGAAAGTGATGCTCCTTGCATATTCAAGTTTTTTTGATATGCAGCTTCAAGGAATAAAAGAATATTTATGTTTCAATTTGAAATGTAATGCTAAAGCTGCATTTTTTTTTTTATAAGTATAGTTGCACAGTTATATAGGATATTGCACTGGAAATAAACATGTTTTTTGGTTCATTGTGGACTATGCCATTGTTTTTTTTTTGTTTTTTTTTGGTTGAAAATGACATTTCAGGTATAGTGCACATATAGGTGTTGTTTAATGGGTTTCCATAGTGAAGTACTTTTGGTTTGGTCTGGACTAGTTGCAAAACAATTTAGGGATTGAAATAGGCTTTGTGCAGATTATGGATGTATAAGCAACATTATACATGTGCTTATTTGGGTATTGAAATGAATATTTGTTTGGTTTCATGATTCTGGAATGACATTTTCCTTTCTTTTTCTTTGTTTTTTTCCTTCTGAAACTTAAAATGGATATGCCTTATTGTCATGATTTTGTTGGAATGGATGCTTTTTCAAAGTTATGCAGGGCAAGGTAATGCTAGCAATGATAAACGCTATGTCATGGTAATGCAGGTCATGGTTTCTATGTCATGACTCTGCAGGTCATGGTTCTGCTAGTCAAGGTTATGCAGGTTGAAATAATGAACTTCCAAGCAACAAAAGGCATATACATTACATAGTTGCAAGCAAACTAGAAATTCAAGAATGCATATCATTTTGGGCGCAAAGGGAAATTTAATCCATATAAATCCATTAATTAATAAAGTTTACATTTCTTAGGGTACATTACATGTGCTTATAACAAAAAGCACCCATACATACATTACTCTGCTAAACCCTAACTTGCAATAAATTTAAACCAAATTGCCCCAAATTTCCAGAAATTAAAATTCTTTCTTCATACCCAACACCAAGGTAAAAACAGGGACTCCAATGGAGAGTAAAGCAACACTCCACACAAACACTTTCCCAAATGACATAGCCCTCTGCCTTTTTAAGATTTCATATTTCTCCTTCTCCAATCTTTCTGTTTTCCTCAATAAACGATTGATCACATTCTTGGCCCGCTCTGGAAAATCAGGATCTACCCATACAAAGAATCTACATTTTCCCCTTGAAGTTTGCAGAAAACAAATTCGATAAGCAACACGAAATAGAAAAAAAAAATTAGCCAAATTCAAGTCCCAAGTACAAATCCAACATGCAACAAAATAAACAAGCATAAATCACTCACTCCATAATTGGGACACCCATAAAAACATCTCCCTGGATTTACCTCTGTCTAAGAGGTCCTTAGAGGAGCTTGTTCACCACATTCACAGACGGGTTGGCCAAAAGAAGTTAGGTAGTCTGCAATAATATCAGGATCTTGTGATTCCATCTTCTTCAGCTTCCACGAACATTGAGTTAACAAAGGTAAGAGCGATTTTGTTTTTTAATTTTTCCTTGTGATTTCTGTCACATTCGCAAAAAGGCAATGGGGATTTTAAAGAAAGGAAAAGCAAAAATAGGGTAAGGAACCACGCGCAGTAGAGAGAGAGAGAGAGAGGAATAAGCTATGCATTTTTTATTTTAAAAATGCTTACGTGGCGAGTCCCCATTAAGTCATCGTTAGTTTTAGCTGGGAGAGTTGACAGAAGGACTTTAATGTGTGTGTATATCGAAGTTGAATAATTTTTTAGAAAGAAAATTGAGTTTAAGGACCATAATGTGGGTATGTTGAAAGTTAGAGGACCATGGATAAAATTAATCCGATAGGTTGTGTATATCTAGAACTCTTTCTTAAGAGTATTTTAGGTTTCTTCCACTACTTGTATTTATATATACATGTACTGATTATTATTCAATAACATAAACAATTTACTCCTACATTATTGCAACCTTTTATATAGTATCAGAGCACATCAACTACTTTTATAATGACCGATTTGCTCTGATACCATGTTAAATTTTTAATATAGATTTGGAAGAACCAACTTTAAAAGCTAACTATTAAGATTATGGGTCAATTTCTATATTAATCACTTAATATTTTTGTATTTATTAGATATGAGATATTCTAATACAAAGGGTAAAGAGTTTTTTTTTTTCTTATACAATTTCAAAACACTGGGAAAATTAGTGAAACTTAATTGAGAGTTTATAATTTTTGCGTAAGTGTTTAATATACGTGTTCAAGTTATGTAGTTTTTCAAAGCTTTTCCTATAATTTTTTCTTTTAAGAGTCCATCAGAGGTCTAGTGATTTTTTTTTTTTTCCATATGGTATTCATCAGTAAGTTAGTGATTAGTAGTAAAAGGGGATTGAGAAATATTGCACTATTTTTTTTTTTTTTTGCACTGAAAATATTACACTATTTCAGTAATGTAATGCTTGACTCAACCATGTCTCCAACACTCAAAGTAAACTTTTCATAATTTTTATGGGTTGTTTTCTTTAATTTAAGACTCCGTTTATTTCGCAAAAAATAATTTATTTTAGAAATTGGAAAATATTTTTCAAGAAAAAAAAATTTTCTTTTAAGAAAAAAAAATTTTCTTTTAAGAGTCCATTAGAGGTCTAGTGATTTTTTTTTTCCATATGGTATTCATCAGTAAGTTAGTGATTAATAGTAAAAGGGGATTGAGAAATATTGCACTATTTTTTTTTTTTTTTTTTGCACTGAAAATATTACACTATTTCAGTAATGTAATGCTTGACTCAACCATATCTCCAACACTCATAGTAAACCTTTCATAATTTTTATGGGTTGTTTTCTTTAATTTAAGACTTCGTTTGTTTCGCAAAAAATAACTTATTTTAGAAATTGAAAAATATTTTTTAAGAAAAATATTTTCTAAAAAAATATTTTTCAAGAAAAATATTTTCTAAAAAAATATTTTTCCAAGAACTAATTTTCTGTTGTTCGGTTACAATATTAAAAATTATTTTAAAATTTTCAATTTATAAGACTATGAAACATATTTAAACTTATAATAATTTTATAATTTTATTGTTAAATATGAAAAAATACATAAAAATGATAAATTTGGTGATCGCCGAATGTCTGAAGCGCCTAGCAGTGATTGGCGGTAGCTGGCGTTGATCATCAATAATTGCCGGTAATGAATATCGGTAATTGACAGATTAATAAATTTATATTTGTATATTGTTTTTTTATTTTTTATTATAATTAGTTTTTCAAAATTTAGAAAATGACTTTCCGTTTTGAAAAAAAAAAATCATTTTCCTTAAAAAATACTTAGTTTTTCATTGATTAGTTTTCCAAAATATTCCAATCTTCAGAAAATATGAAAAATATTTTTTATGAAAATAATTTTTCGTGAAATCTAAGTAAGACTATATATAAGTGTATTATCATGGTGATTATAACTACTACCTAAAAATAATCAAATCTAAAAAATAAATGTTATATTATAATAATTACTATCTTAGATAATTTTTTGAAGGATATAATATAGAGATAATATTTAGCTCCCTTCCCTATTTGGCCCTCTAATTTGATTGATTAATTACAAGCAATTCTTTAATGTCCATATCAATTTATATATCGATTTTTTAAAAATATAGATATATCGAAATATTAATGAAAATATCGATATTTCGAAAAATATTGATCTGAAATTTTAAAAAGTACAATAAAAAAATTTATTTTAAAAAGTACAATAAAAAATTTTATACTTTTAAAGAAATAAGAAATTTTAATAGTAGTATTTAGTATTTATGTTTTTTTAAAGTTTAAAATCCTATAAATAAATTGAATAAACATAAGCACTTGCCATTTAATTTCACTTTATTTTTTAAATAATTATAGAGGATGGATAATTGTATAATCAATGAATATTATTTAATTTTAAAAATTGAAAGAAACGTATTCATATATGAATTTTAATGATGTAAACTAATAAAATAATTTTATCCAATAAATCTTGAATTCCTTTTGTATTATACTGATATTTTGTAGTTTCATTTGTTTATATTTATGAAAATATATGAATTTTCACCTGTTGAAACACGGACTTTTGAATTGTGTTTTCAAATTTTTTTTTTTCTGAAATTTCTCAAAATATTATAATATTTTGCGCAATATTTCATTCATTTTTTTTTTTATAAAGTTTGGCTTATATAAATATATTTTGTAAATATCATTGATATTTAAAATATATCCATATCTCACTTGAAATAATATAAAAACATATTACATAAGTTTTAAATATCATATTTTATAGAAATTTGATATTATCTATGAATATATCAAATGAAAATGTAATATTTTAATCCATAATTACTGGCACTCAATTATTAAATATTAATTAATTGAACAAATAATGCAGTTCTAAGTGAAAAATACTTTCACTATTTAATCATTTCAACTCTTTTTTTTTTTTTTTTACCACATATAGGGCATATATTTTTAACTTTTTGTACTTTGATTATCATACTAATTTTCAACAGAAGTGTATTCTCAAAAAGAAAAAAATTCAACAGAAGTGAGCTGTGACGTCAGGGCTCACATGGCAAAATTATTGGGCCGTGTTTGGTTGACCCAAAAACCCAAAGCCCAAAAATCACTTGACCTAACAGCAAAATCATTTGATATGAGGCTGTGATCCAAACAAGTCGGTGCATAGGCTATTTATATGTTTCTAACTTTTTCAGAGCCGACTGAGGGTTTCTAAATTTTTCCCTCATTTTCTTCTTCCCAATTTCTTTGTTCTGTTTGATCTTCAAATCAATCAGGTATCGACTCTTGCTTTAATTTTCTGATTGGTTTCTGAGAAAATTTTGGGAAAAGAAAATATTTATTTGTCAATTGATTGATAGCTCTGCTTTGCATTTCTTGTTCTTGTTCTTGTTGACTCTGTGATTTCTTTTAGTTTAATTTTATTGTTTGGTGCTTATTTTTAATATCAGACTAGAGGTTTATGTTTTTGTAAATTATTTCCTAGATATTGTTATATTTGATTGAGAATTTAAACACTAACAACTGGAGAAAGATTGCATAAAAATTTAGGAAGGAGATGATAAAATAATTGGGATTGTTGCTTTTTGTGTTTTTGAGTTGGTATTTTTGAGATGTTTGTAGTAGTAGCTGTTCTTGATGAGTTCGTTGCTGATATGTTATGCTAGCTATCTGTTTTGCTTAATACTTACAGTCAATGGGTTTTATGCTGTTCAGTTCTTTTAACTCTTCCAATTCCAATTGTTTGTTTCAAAAAATGAATTATATTTATGGGTATTTCTCATTTTATGTTCACCAGCCATGGCCGAAGAAGCAGGCATGTTTATGGTTCGCCAAACCATTGGAAGTGTTCTATGTTGTAAATGTGGCATTCCAATGCAACCAAATGCTGCTAATATGTGTGTTAAGTGTTTGCGTGCAGAAGTTGACATCACTGAAGGTTTGAAGAAGCATGTAATCATTATACATTGCCCTGAGTGTAATACCTATTTGGATCCACCAAAGACTTTGATTAAGGCACAATTAGAATCCAGGGAGTTGTTAACCTTTTGTATAAAAAAACTTAACTTGAAAGAAGTTAGGCTAGTACATGCAGAATTTGTTTGGACTGAACCACATTCCAAGAGGATTAAGGTCAGGGTGAGAGTTCAAAAGGAGATTCTTAATGGTGCGGTACTGGAACAAGCATATGTTGCTGAATTTGTTCAGCAAGAATCTATGTGTGAATCTTGCTCGAGGGTGCAGGCCAACCCTGATCAGTGGGTTGCTTCTGTCCAACTCCGGCAGCATGTTTCTCACAGACGAACTTTCTTCTTCTTGGAGCAGTTAATTTTGAAGCATGATGCTGCAGTCCGTGCAATTAAGATCAAGCAAATGGATGAAGGTATTGATTTTTTCTTTGGGAATCGAAGTCATGGTGTGAAGTTTGTTGAATTTTTGGGTAAAGTTGCCCCACTGAGGAGTCGACATGACAAACAACTTGTGTCCCATGATCCTAAAAGCAACTACTATAATTACAAATATACTTTCTCTGTTGAAATCTCCCCAATTTGCCGTGAAGATTTGATCTGTCTACCCCCAAAAGTTGCAGTTAGTTTGGGGAATCTTGGTCCCCTTGTAATCTGCACAAAAGTGACAAATAGCATAGCTCTGTTGGATCCTCTTACTCTTAGACAATGCTACTTGGATGCCGACCAGTACTGGAGGACATCCTTCAAGTCTTTACTGACTAGCAGGCAGCTTGTGGAGTATATTGTATTAGATGTTGAAATTATTTCTCCTGAAGTAAATGTTGGTGGCTCAAGGTATGCTTTAGCCGAGGCCCAAGTAGCTCGTTTGTCAGATTTTGGAAAGAACGATACAATTTTCTATATAAAAACACATCTAGGCCAAATTTTGAAACCTGGTGATCAGGCCCTTGGTTATGACCTATATGGCGCCAACAGCAATGATATTGAACTGGACAAGTACAAAGGCCTGGTCCTTCCAGAAGCAATATTGATAAAGAAAAGCTATGAGGAGAAGCGCCAGAGAAAACGCGGGAAGCCTCGTGCCTGGAAGCTTAAGTCCCTCAATATGGAAGTTGATGACTCGAGAGGCAGAAATGATCAGGAAAAGATGAACACGGAGTATGAAGAGTTCTTGAGGGATCTGGAAGAGAACCCAGAGTTGAGGTTCAATATATCATTGTATCGAAATAGAGAATATGAGCCTTCGGAGATGGCATCAATGACTGATGGGGAAGATGTACCATCCATTCCACTGGAAGAGTTGCTTGCTGATCTTGATATAAGTGATATGGAAGACAAAGATGGAGAAGATAACATGAGGGGATGAGTGTTGAATTTGTTATTTTCAAGTTGTGTTAATTGAGTGGCTTTGGAAATGATAAAAAGAAATGCCTATCATGCATTGCAAGCGGTGGCATTTCAAAGTTCTCTACAAGCTTGCCTAGTCTTTCTTTTCTCTTTTAGTTTACATTTCTCAATATGATACATATATTTGTCATATTTTATTTATTGCTTTTTTTTTTTTTTTTTTTTTTTTTCTACACTGCTACTTTCCAGTTTAGTTTTTTAGAGAATAAATTAAGAGTTTTAGTGACAATGTTTACTGTAGTCAATTCATTTATGAATTTTTCTTTTTGCCTCGTCTCATTGCTAACAAATTATTACCCATTCGTTCTATTACAACTGAATCCTATATGCTGGTCTATTACAAGCATGGTGATCATACTCGTTATATCCTCATTAGTATTTTGGTAGTTGATGCTTATGCAATCAATTGATTGATCAGGTTAATCTTTGGCAGCTTGCTCCCACCTGAAAAACACATGAACCTCTGGACAATTATACAATATTCATGCTACAGTACATATCTTTTGCATCATGCATATTGAAGTTTTGCACATTTTCAAAATTATTCACTATTTGAAACATTGAAAATTCTGAGAAGAAGAGAATAAATTGTTCAACTAATCTATTTTTATTTGAGTGGTTCTTCCATTCATTTAGAGGAGCCAAAATGTGACTGCTTGAACCTTCATTTGGTTAATTACTGCCTAATAGCTTCAGGTTTACACTGCATAGGTTTTACTTTTATTAACCGGAATGAATGTGGGTGTCCCCTCCTTTTGTGTTCTGAATGCAGGATAAAAACAGAACAAACAGACACAGAATCACTGTTTTTGTCCTCTCCAGTACAAGTAAATAGTGATCATGAATGAGTTCCTCCTCTATAAGTACTACAACCTCATTTTCTTTGTAAGCACTATGCTGATTATCTACCAGTCTTGTTAGAAGCTTGCACAGAAGAATTTAGAGCTTAGAAAGGTTGCCCTCTTTACATCAACCCTTGTTTGAATTTATTCACATTTTGGTGGATCTCAGTTCAGAGCCTTCATTAAAAGTATCCAAGATATTTTGCTTTTGTATCCATACTTCCATGCTTCTGCCATTGGAACAATGTATGAGTTTCTTCGTGCCATCATAAATGCAGTAAGGTATGTTTCGCCACTTCCATCCACTGTTACAAAAAATATTGATTTTGACTAGTGAGAAGGTTGTTGAATTTTCACTCGTCTATTTGATAACTTTTGTTGCATCCCTTGAGTTTGGCTACTTAAAATCATTTTCATTATAGATTGTTTTCTTCATCATGTAGACATGGGGACATACACCATCTCTTTCTTAATTATTATCATTATTGTTTTTGCCTTTCTGGCCTTTGCTTTGATTTTAGTTGGATTGTGGTGGCAGTGGCTGTAGCATTCTAGGAAAGTCAGGGATTTTTGAGGTGCTTAGACATTGGGTCTCAATTTTGATTCATCCATTCTACAATTGCATGTAGTTTGTGGATTGTTGCACAGATTCCATTAAGTGGTGGGGGGAGAGATGGACAGATGGTCCTTGTTTATATGAGTGTTCACTATTCAGTGTAAACCACCAAACCGAACCAAATTATATTAAATTAGACAGTTTGACTCTTGATAAAACAGTTTAATTCGAAGTTTTTGTAAAATACAGTTTATAGTATGGCTTAGTTTTCTTTGTAAAATAAATCAGACCAAACCATAAAGTATATTTATAATATTTATTTGAAAATATAATTTTTAAATTTTAATTATATTTACTTGGAATCTTTGAAAAACTATAATAATATAAGAATAATATCATAACGTAAAATTTAAAAAATAAAAGAGATATTTCCTAATAAAACGACCTATACAACTAAACCATCTTAATTTTTATAGAAAATAAAACCCCTTCAATTAATTCCTAATATTTCTTTTCTCATCATTCAAAGTTAATAAAAAAAAAAAAAAAAAAAAAAAGAAAGCTAAGAACTTCAAGAACACAGATTCTCTATATATCTTACTTGATTGTTTGATTGAGGTAACACTCAGTTTCTATTTATCCTTTTAATTAGTTAAAGCATATATAATAAGGAATTAGTAATATACCATTGACATTTTGATAAGAGAGACAACACAATTTACAATTACATATTAAAAAATTAATGGACCTCTCCCTCTTTAAGTGTCATGATTTACGTGATATATATTTAGCTTAAACTTGCTTATTACTATAATAATAAAGCAATTAATTATGGCAATAGTAATATTCTCAAAGAGATTTGGACTATTTATCCAAAACCGTTTTGAAAATCAAGCTAAATCGTATTATTTTAGTTTAGTTTTATACTTAAAATAATTTAATTTAATTTGAAAATTAGCAAACTGCAATTTACAGTTTAGTTTCATAGTTCATGTAAATCGCTTCAAATCAAACTGTATACACCCCTACTTGTTTATTCTATTGGTATAACTTCTCAGTTTACTGCTTTAGTTAGTTGCCATAATTAGCACAGGGATTAAGTAATCTTTATATGCACCATAGTAAAGTCTGAAAATGTTGTGTAGGCAATTTGTTGAGTAAAAAATAGTCTCGTGTAAGGTTTGTTTGGATAGGTGTGGATCTAAACTGAAAGTGTTTGGGTTTGAACGAGCTTCATGAATACATAATTTTCATTGGTTGGATAGATTTATAAATGGAGATTATATTCATGAATCTGGCTGAATACTTGTTTGAGCATAAATTTGAAACAACTACTAGAAAGGTGTCATTTCAAATACACCTTAGATTTGATTGAATTTGAAACATAAGTTTCTTCTCATCCTTTTCAAGTCTAAATCTTTATGTGTAAGGCTTAAATTGAAAACTGAATTTAAATTCTTGAATTTGAAATTTTCTATTCAAACAGAACTCACAAGTACAAATGTACAATTCTAAATAGTGGTCCATTTTTTTTTTTTTTAGGAAAACGAAACCATTCATTAATTCAAAGTGTCTTCAACATGGCTATCCAACACAAAAGAGGGAAGAGAACTAAGCCATTCAAAACTATTATCATATCTAGCCCCCTCTTTTGCCAATAAATGAACTACATTGTTTGCTTCTCTAGGAATAAAATCTAAAAGAGTTTGAGAATTTAACAAACTCCCAATATCAGCTAGAACATATGCCATTTGAGTGTTATCGCCATCCACATTCTGCAACCGCTGAACCAAAGCTATACAATCCGTCTCCACAAGTAAGACATTAGACCAATGATGTCTAGCCCATTGAATAGCAGTCCTAACCCCAATAGCTTCCATAACCAAAGGAGATAAAATACCAGAAGCTGGAAAACATGCAGCAGCAATACAATGGCCATGTTCGTTCCGAAGCACTGCTCCAATACCCCTTGCCGGTTCGAAGAAGAATGGCCAGCAAAACCAGCATCCACATTCAATTTTGCTTGACCCGAACCTGGTTTAGCTGGACTAGTGAAGGAGAAAGGACAGGATTGCAGAAGTTGATTAGCACTACGAAACTGAGAAAGAGACTCCATAGCAGCATGAAAAATTGCAGGTGGAAACGAAACATGATCTTCCCACACTACCTTGTTCCAAGACCACCAAATAAAATCCACAAGAGTAACAAACTCAGCAAACTGATCAGTAGACAACACTTGGTGCAGATGATCAAACCAATTCAACGGATCCACAGAAATGCAGTAACGAGAGAGCCAAATGGAGCAAGTTGCCACACTTGGGAAGAAAAACTACATTGCATTTCAGTCTCAAGGTGTTGACTACAAAACGGACAAACAACATCAATCTGCTCATGAGTTGAATCCGACCGGGGTGACACCTAGGCTAGATCTTGAGCCAATGAAGGCTAGTTTAATTTGGCTAGGGTTGGGTTGGGGAGGACTTGGCCTTGACCATCTCCAAACCCAGACTCGAGAGGGTATTCCAACTAGTTTTGGTCGAAACCAGTTGGAACCGTCATAGGTGGCTGTATTTAGTCTTGAGTCATACATTTGTAGAACTTGGACCTGTCGAGTCAAACCCAACCTAACTTGGACTTAGGATCAGGCCTAGTTGGCAATAAGAAAAAGAGCTTTTTTTTTTTTTTTTTTTTTAATTTTTTTTTTTTATGATATACCTTTAAAAATATATCATTTTTGAAATAAAAAATTTAATAAGTTATATTTAAAAAAAAAAAAAGATATATATGAGAATATTTTATATTTTTTGAGTATTTATGTAAAAACTCCTATTTTTTATTCACTCTTCTCAACAATATATTCTATCCCAAACTCTGAATATCTCGATACTTGGTGTCAACTAAAACTTGAAATGAAATACAAATTGGGAAATGATAAATGGAAATGCCAATTTTGCTTTACAAGGCTCTTAATGCAAAGTTCTTTTCAAGCTTATCTTGCCTAGTCTTCTATTTCTCCTTTGGTTAGCATTCCTAAACATGATATCAATTCAGTAAGCAAGTTTGTGAGCAGCTCTTTTATCAAAGCCATAGTGTGCATATATCTTTGAAAGCTCGGACCAAAAGAATAAACGGACTCCTCGAGCCGAGAAAGGTTTACGAATCAATCAAACAAAACAAAACATAAAGATAAGCGTTAGACTTGCTTTTAGTCTGATAGGAAATCCAACTCCCAGTCGTAAGAGGAATCGAAAAGTTTGAAGTGGGATATTGAATGTGATTGGTAAGGTGGGTTATCCCTCCACGAATTTCAATTTCTTTCTTTTAAAGTGTTGGTAGCTTCTATCCTTGAGACAACCATTCAACGAGGATTAGAAATGCCAAGGCTGGAAGACCCTGCCCTTCACTTAGAAAAAGAAAAGTCCGTTTTTCGGCACGCACTAATTCCTTAATTCTCTCATATCCTTAACATATGATATTCACCCGTCACCTATAGCTTGATTCATCCTAGCCTCCATGTCTTCTCAAGCTGAGTGAAGAGATTTCCCTTGGAGATGCATAGGTTGTGGATTCCAAAGCATAACAAGCCAGGAAAAAATTGCCCCATAAGAAAAATGAAAATACCTTCAAAATTTCTCACCCATTAACTAGACGGGCATACGGTATTGATTATTACATAACCGCATTTACAGAGGGGGAAGAAGTTGAGTATATCATGGACAGAGGGAAATTAGAAGACTGAACATGGCATGTAGAGCAAAACTTGAACTTTGGGACAAAGAAGGGCTTACTCACGAGGTAAAAAGGGAGGTAAATAGCATTGAAAATCACTAAACTTTAGTGAATTTTTTAATGTGATCATAAAAGAAAATTTTTTTATCGGGAAGTACTTAAAATTTAAAAAAAATTTCACATGAATGTCACTGGCTGAAATTCAATCATAAGAGGCTGACATGGACTGCCACGTCACTCAGAATGTCACGTCAGTATGCCACGTCAGAATAAGTCCCATTTTTTTTTTTAATTCTATTAAAAAATTAAAAAAAAAAATTATTTTATTAATTTTCATATTACTCTCATCTCAATTCTAAATTATAATATTATAATTCTAAAAATTAAAAAATTCATGAACCCACCGGCCAGCCTGTTGGCCAAAGGCCAAGCCACCATCACCATCTTCTACTCGTCAAGCCGCCGCCATCACCACGTCTAATATTGGTTGAGACCTGACCTCACAATGCAACAACGCCGCCAAGGTTGTTCTTGGCCAAAACTCAACCAGTGATGAAGTATCAAATTTATTCATTTTACACAACCCATCAATAATAATAGTATATGTTACAGCATCAGGCTTCCTTCCTCTCTCTACCATTTTCTCAAACACATCTAATGCTAATTTTATTCTACTTTCACCAAATAAAAGATCCAAATAAATATTAAATGCCCAAATATCAGGCACACAATTAAGTCTCTCCATATTATGTAGTAATTCATCAATAAGTGTAAAGTTCTTTACTTGGCATAAACCAAAAATGAAGCGAGAGCAAGTAAAAGGAGATAGTGAGAAACCTAGAGGACCCATTTTAGAGTAGTAATGGTGAGCTAAATCGAAACGAGAGTAGTGGATTAAAACGCCAATGAGTCGGTTGTAGTTGATGTTAAAAATGCGACAATTTGATTGAGTCATTTCGTCAAACACTTGGATTGCGTTATCGATGAGACCGGCTTTGACGTAGCTAGCAATGTGAGAATGGTATATGAGGCGATGCGCACCCAAAGATTGATACATGTTAAGGAGATATGCAAAGCAATGGATTGAATGGTGGCCTCATAGAAGGCAGTAAATAGAGGTGCAGATAGATAATCAGTAAGAGAAAAAGGATGGACATTAAACACAAATTTCTAATGGGTTTGATGTAGAAAATAGAAGCAGGGCTAATAGTGGAGAAAGACGCAAGAAGAGGCAAGTGCCCACCTAGTTTCAGCGATGAAGTCACAGTAGTGGGGGAAGAGAAGCTAAGACACTATGAGAGTGAGAGGCAAAGCTTAGGTTTTGGCCAAGAACAACCTTGGCGTTGTTGCATTGTGAGGTCGGGTGTCGACCAATATCAGACTTGGTGATGGTGGCAACTTGACGAGTAGGAGATGGTGATGGTGGCTTGGCCTTTAGCCAGTGGGTTCATGAATTTTTTAATTTTTAGAATTATAATATTATAATTTGGGATTGAGACGAGGGTAATATGAAAATTAATAAAATAATTTTTTAATAGAATTTTAAAAAAAGTGGGGTTCATTTTGACGTGATACTCTGGATGAAGTGACAGGTTTATGTGGCAATCCATGTCAACCTCTTAAGCCTGAATTCTAGCTAGTGATCTCTATGTGAATTTTTTTTTGAAACTTTAGGTACTTCTCGGCAATTTTTTTTTTTTTATTTTTTGTGACCACATCAAAAAAATACTAAAGTTTAGTGATTTTCAATGCTATTTACCTCTTAAAAGGGATTAATTCATGTTTGATTTGAGCTCAGTGAAGGCCTCATGAAAGAATTGCCCTGGGCTTACTTGACGATTGAGGATTTGAGCAACAATGGTTGCCAAGAAAGTCTTTTTCTAGAATGGGAGATGAGACCGAATTCCTCTTCTAAAAGGTTGAGTCTGAGGTCTGATTTTGACCTTTAATAGTAGTAGAATATGAGATAAGACTCAAATCAATGAGTTAACCACTGCAACTCGACTTCTATACATTTCATTTCTTAGTTGTAGCGAAGCGGCATATATCGTAGTTGTTCGGATACAAAGCTACCTTATGTGATAAGGCCCTCCACTCGTGCCTATTTTAACTAACATATATAGTATTGTAAGCTCAATCTTTATATCTCGCTTTTATAAGTGCTCAAAAAAGAAAAGCCAATTCGCTCGTTTGTATAGCTAACAAAACCTATAGATAGAGTGCGGTGCTATTTGTTGGGAAAAGTATCACATATTGAATAATGACAAAATATATAAAGGACTTATAAGTGAGTGGGTGTTGAATCTAGCACAAGCCAATTTGTTTTGTGCAAGTTGGTTCTAACACTTGCCCACGAGTGTACCGACCCATGAGATCCAAAAGGTAGGAGATTCTATTAATCGAAAGCTTTGACTAGTTGCATATTAGTTGTGAGAACCTTCTAGAAAAACTCTATCTTCCCATCCTTACTCATTGGTCAGACTAACTCCTAGCTAGTTGGGTTAGCTTCTTCAGTGATACGATTGTCACCTCATCTTTGAAGACATAAAAAGGAGGTCTTCTAGCACCTTTCTTTCTTAAAGAAGGTTTAGAGCGGGAAGGATTACAACTAAGCTAAGACCATATTCTGTAACAGCAAAAGCAACAGGCTCTTTCTCTTATATAGCCCCTACCTTTCTTTTTACCGCTCTGAGGAATCTCCTTTATAAATAACGAATGGAACTATGATTATGGGAATGATTGTTGAATAAATAAACTACCACTCCTCTGAGTCCTTTTATTCACTAGTCACTCTGTTCACGTAGAATGAATGTGAACCATTTATTGACAGAAATGATTTAATTACCATGTGAAGGTAGTTGAATTTACTTTGGTTCAGGAATTGAGAGAGATGAATCACCTAGCGTTGTCGGAACAAGAGCTGTGATTGGGTTGGATGTAATTCAGGTCAGTCATCGAACTAAAAAAGAGTGTGTTGCTTGCTACAGATCATTGTTCCTTCTAAATGCAGCGAATAGAAGCGAGGTACGAGTTGCAAGGATTTTCACTATGGAAACTAGAAGAGGAGCCTGAAGAGGAGGAGGCTCCAGTAGTGAATATCCCGATCATGGAAGGTGACAATAAGGATTGGTCTCTTATGGCTTGGGAAGGAATAGAAAGATTACTTGTTTGAGACCCTTACCAACAACTTCACCTATAGAAGCGTTTACGCTCATATGATGTTTTTTCCTTTAATATGGCTTATGATACTGCGTTACCATTCTTTCCTTCCCCATGGATTCATCCTCGACCTTTTGGAGATGAGATTGGAGGCTGTCATGATGACTGGGTGAAAGGCTTTTGGGTCAACTTGATCCAACTTTGATGATCAGTGCCAGGGTAGATTGACCTGACCTATCTAGTCGGAGATGTCTATTAGCTCTCTTATTCTGCTTGCCTAGGGTCTCCTAACTCGAGATCTGTTGGCTCTATTATTTCGATTTCATTCGCTTTTTGGGGCTTTATGACATTTTGTCGGGCTATTCCTTTCCATCTGCATCATCTTGATGGTTAAGAAGAACCTAAAGGAAGGAATGTGAAGTTCGATTCCTCCATGGTCAACCTAGGTTACCCAAAAGAAATCCTCGACTATGAAAAAAGCCCACTCTTCTTTCCCAAAAAAAGGAGGAGATATTCCTTTAACAACTTCATATGTAGAATGCTTATAATTCAGTATAGAATGCTTGTAATTTAGTTGTTTCAAAATAGGAATAACAAAAGGGATCAGGATGAATCCCATTCCTTTCTTTTGAACCATAAACTTTGGCAAGAGATAGGCTTATTGCCTTTTCCTCTCCTAAACCAATACTTAGAAGGAAAAAAAGGAGGTAGGGAAAAAGCATAAGGTAAGCTCCTCAGCAGCAGGAAAATAAAGAAGCACATGTTGCGAGCAAGTATGACCAGAAGCTTCTTTTCTTCCCATGATGTGTTATATCATCGAGTGTTCTAACTGCAAAAGAGAAGTGAAACTGTCCTTTTTAGTCTAAAGATGTACGCTTAACGCGAAAGAGTTTAGGAGGCTAGACGGTAACTAGCTTGACACTTCCTCCCCCATAAGCTTTGTGATAGGAGAATCTTCGCATTTCCACTTAATGGACCGATGGGATAGATAAAGTGCCTTTCTCCTCTCTTGTTCGAAGACTAGTCTCCAATACACTGAATAGCGAGATAGTTTAGAGGAAAGAATCACTATGAATTAGAAGATAGTACCACCCTTCACTCGAGTTGGAGATAAATCTGCCCAGCGTTGACTAAAGCCGATCTTCAGAAGAAGAGCTTCAACGGGCTAAACTCCCCCATTCCTCTTGTTGTCACTCGAACTCATTCTTAAGCCTCATTCGCTTTGAGGCTTCCTGCTAGCTTTCCTCCTTTAGGATTCTACGGTAGTCCAGGTCATGTTATCTAGGCTTTGAAAGTCATACTTCTCACTAGTAGAGGTAGGAGATATGGTAAACGTTTTAGTGTGCAGGTTAGTGCCTATTTAAACTTCTTCATATTCATAGCTAGTGAAGCGAGGTGAATGATCATGCTGGAGGTAAGTCAGGAATGTTATCTAAACCACTAGGGAGTCCTACCTATGCTACTTTTTGTCACAGCTCAACTTCGCAACTGTGACGGTTCTAGGGCATGGATAGGCTTAAGGCCACCGAAAACCCGTAGAACCCTTCTCATCGCATAAATTACATAATATCTAGAACAACTCATACTCATCCCAAGATCAGAACCTGAACTCATGCATATACACGTGTACATCTATCTCATCATATCACATACTCATACATATACTTACTTGCAATCTCGTAAACTCATAATTCTCATAAGACAATATCTATGTAAATTATATTATCCATAATTGCCATAAAGGCCAAAAGAATAGCTCTCTCTCTCTCTTACACACATGGAGCACTAAAGTGTCTCAATTACATACAAAATAATAGAGAAATTACATTTATCAAGATGGTTCTTTAGGGAGGAAAATGCCTAAAGAACCGAGCTGATGAACTTCTAATCTCATGAAAAATGGAATCACTAATGAGATAAAACAGTGAGTAAAGAATATACTACCATACTTGTGAGGCTAGGTAATTCAAGGCTAGCTCACAAGGATGGTAGAGTTCATAACTTGACAATTGACTTATCATATAGCAAATAAAGCTC